>QOVD01002137.1:0-38832 GCA_003521225.1 Tuber microsphaerosporum
AAAAAAAAAAAAAAAAAAAAAAAACCGACAGGTAGTTAGTTCTTCACGCAACCATCTAAGTACTTTCTTATACTATCAATTCAAGTTATCTTTACTATCACGATTCCCGGTGAATAAAAGAGAAGTGTCTCTTAGCGAGTTCTCGACTATATGATAGGAGCAAGTGTGTTTGGCTATCAAATAGTGTACAAGAATAAGGAAGTTGTTACCTGCTGCAAGTATCGCCCGGAAGGAAGGATCATTACACCTGGTGTTGGCACTGGCAGTTGGGGCATCTGAGAGGGGAGGAGGGGTAGCAGCCAGGAACCACTCTGAGATTCCCCTCCTTTGGGCAAGAGGGGTTCTGGCACCTGTGTTCCTTCCTGGTGTGGTGAAGGGAGCAGAGGGGGCAGATGTGGTGATCCACTTTGCAGAGCGGGGCTGGGTGCCCGAAGGCCAAGCAGTTTGAGCAGATTCCAAGCAGGGACTTCCGGAAGGCCCCCTCGGGCCTGCGGAGTTGTCCAAGAAGATAGAATAGTTCAAGGAAACCATCGAGAAGATCCGGGTGGATGGTGACAATGACTGAGGTAGCTGTTTTGAGGGCTCTTGTCTCAGGGTCTGGGTTGAGAAAGCGGGAGGAAAGTACATGAATTCCTTTGGCGTTATGTATAGATTCTAATAGAAAGGGGAAAAGTCTCTGATTGGAGTTAGGGAGAAGGCCAGTGCGGAGTCTGTGTATAGCGACCTGAACGAAGTTCAGGGCCATCCTGAAGGATTGCCATGGAGTGTCCCCCACAGGGAAGACTTGGTTGTGTTTGGCGGAGAACGCATCAAAGAAAGAGAAGTATAAAGAGCCGAGTGTGTGAGGGTCGTTGACATTAAGGGAGACAGCTCTCTTATCACTGACGGAAACAATAAATGAGCGGGGGAGAGGGGACTGTGCCTCTCTGAGAACCGAGACGACCACATCAGAAGCCCTAGCTCTAATACCCAGGGGGGTCTGGGTGAGCAAGCAGAGTGAGCCAAGGGGCATAGAAACAGCTCTCCAATTTGGGGTGGTTGGGGGGTGAGGGAGAAAAGTGGGGCCCTTCTGCAGAAACAGCCTTGGAAACGGAGTGAGCCATCATGGGCTTGCCCATTTTCTTTTTCAGAGGTGGGGGCCTGGCCGCTTCGGCATAGGTGGGGGCAGACTTTGGCTGGTTCTGTCTGAGAAGGACGGGTTTGGCTGGGACGGCAGGAGCCGTGGTGTGGGCAAGGGGGCGAACACTGGTGGGGGCTGAGACACTGGAAGTGATGTCCCTAATTGATCTCCGGGTATGTTTACCCAATGAGAAGATGGCGGAGTTGGTGGCGTCCGAGACTTTCAGCACCTCGCTGAGTCAGCCATGGAGCACAGCATAGTTGTCAGAGAGCTCCTCCACTGCGTCCGGGACCGAGAGGAGAGGGGCGATGGACTTTTCAAGTGCGTTGAAACGTCCGGTGAGCGAAACTAGCCCTTGGGTGTCAGAGGAGAGAAGAGAGATTAGGACCGCTTCCCCTGGAGTGAGGAAGGCGAGTTCTTCTTCTGTGAGGTTAGGGATGGGTTCGACGGCGCGTCCAATAAGTACCTTTGTCTGTGTAAGGAATTTGGCGATAGTACGTAAGCCATGTGAGAGAAGTGGAGTGGGCGTCCTGGAGGAGTGCTGCGAGGATTGGGCGGAGGGGTTGCGGGAGGCCATTAGACCTATGAAGCCTGAACATAGGCACGAAGTGTATGTGTGATGACGAGATATACCAAAAGCTAATTGTGTTGAAAAAGATGTAAAAGGTAAGGGGGGGAAATAGCGGAGGCGGAGCTTGTGAACTTTTGCTGATATTTTGATTTTTTGATTTTTTTTTTTTTCTTTTTTTTTTGTATCAAGTATATTCGGTTCAACCACCGAGGCCCGAAAACTACATGCAGCATAAGCTATGGCAGAAAAAAGCCCCACAATCCAGCCCGGTGCCAGCAGAAAAAGCCATCATCCCAAGACCCTCTAGTGTGGGCCCAACCCCACGATCCCATGAACAAGAGAGAAGTACAGAGCCGGCTAAGCGGAGGACCAAGTAAATCCCCAAAACCCCACAAGCAGGAAACAATAGGAAAACCACTTGCCGTAACCTCCTACCAACTAAAAAATCAAAAAACCCTTCCGTGGACGACAAACAAGGAGAGTAAAGTCTAACCAATACAAGTGAAAGGAAAGACAAACAAAGTATAAACTCATGAGAAAGAAAACCTAACCAGACAAGACATACAACAAACTACATCAACAATCCTGAAAGGGGCCGGCCATCACCCAGTAGATACAAAAGGGGCAATCATAACACGAAAGAGACCAAAAACAATTACAACGATTCCAAGGCATTTGGTTAGCCCAAGGAGGTAGTGCGATACCATGAACTGCCTTAACCGAGGAGTGCGACCTTGGGCAATCGCGGGGGGCTAGTGGAGCTACCAGGCAGAGAGGGTGCCAGCCAAAAGGAGTGACAGAAGCCGACCATGTAAGCTGAGGCTGCCAGAGGGACGTGGAGGGTGGCTGTAACCAAGCCGCGGGACGAAACAACGGGACGAGGGGAAAGCAGAAGGCAAACAACTCGCTAGAAACAACCGACAAACAGGTCATGCCCGAATGTTTTCTGACCAAGAGAACAATAGCGTGTACTACAAAGTTACTGACAGAAGCTTTCCCCAGCGAGAGACAAGCCAAAGAACCAAGGGCGCACTTTCACCGAGGTCTGGACACCATAACACCGACTGTAAATGTAGAAAGAAGTAGAGCCGACCAGGGGTGACCGCTAAGCGAGACTCGCGACCGCGGAACAGGGAGAGAAGATGAGAAGAGCCCTCAAACAACTCCTAGCATGATGCTTTCTCAAGGCGAGGCCATCAGAGGAGAAGAAGAAAGGAGAGTGTCGTCACCCTCGTAGGCAGTAGGTCTACCAGGAGAGGGGAGAGGGAGGTGGGTGGAGTTGACGATGATATCTCATGGTGTTGAGATTTCAATCGCCGGAGGTGAAGAGGAGATCGTTTGTGGTGAACTTTTGCTGATGTACAGTCTGTATTTATAAAGTTATTTCATTATGATCGCCAACTTTAAGTGATGATTACATCAACAAATAATTTTTACTTTTTTTTACCAAAACTATCATCAAATTGTCAAGTGAATCATCTTACCATGACTCAATTCTCATGGTTCTGACTCCCATGGTTGAGGAGTAATCATTCATTTGTCATGATGAGGTCATTTTTTCGCACCACCGGTATTGCGAATTCGCGTTCTTACAGTCCATGGGATATAAGTATAATAGTAGGGGGTTTTTTTTTAAAAAAAAAAAAAAACAATTAATAAAAAGAATACATAGGCTGTGGTTAGGGGTTATAGGTTTTGTTACTATTACCATCCATCCGTTGTATCATACGAGTAGCATGGTTGATAACCTTCTCTCGAGAGAAGAGAAGATAGACATCATATGTATCATAGTCTATTGGCTTGATCATTGACAGGACAACCATGACTAAATAATTAAATAAATCCCTTGGCACAAGACGCAAACGGACAAGCGCCGGTGGAACGTCAGTGATCAAAAATGGTGGGTTTGGCCGAGAGTATAATAATTAGGACAGGCACCCGTGCAATGAAAATCCTCCAGAGTGATGCTACGTGCTTCATACTTCACCTTCACTGCGCACGCATAATGGCAAAAAATACAATCATATTTATTACTAAGTCTACATAGCGACTACTCCCCTCGTCCGCCGCAGCTCCACTTTTCCCACCTCCCCTTCTCTTCGGCGGTCCAAAGGGAGAAAAAAACATCCCATAATATCATACCGCTAACCTACCATACCCACATATACACTCAGCTAACGAAAAAGCAAAGAAAAAAAAGGCGGGGTAAGAAGGGTCTAGAGAATATAATAAAGACCAACTCGATAGGGAAAAGAAAATACCTACTCCAGATACCACCCCAGCCAACCAGCGAACCCAAGGAAACAATCGCAAACGCAAGCGGTATAAGCAATAGTAGTAGGAGCACAAATGAAATAAAAACCAAAGGGAAAGGGAAAAAAGGGGGGGCAACAATAATAATACATGAAACAAGCAAGACACCGCTTAACTTCTCATCACATCATCCACTCATAGGCACCACTTACATACACTAGGCCGGGTAGGTACAAATCAAGGAACAGATAATAGATAGGAAAACGCAAACCCAAATAAAAAACAAAACCAGCAACCAGTGTACACCATCCCAACCGTCTACTCCCCAACACCTGCGGCCACAGCCTTTGATACATCGTCGATAAACGATGAAAAGTCCACCCTGCCGCCACTCGTCGTAGAGGGCGTCGGTACAACACTACTGCTCTCACTCCTCTGCCCTTCATCCCCATCACCATCGCCAACACCAGCACCTTCGCCCTGTTCCTCCTCTTGCCCCTCAACCCCGCGAATATCCTCAAATATGTCAAGTCCGCAGGTCATGTTGCCCATGTCCGGAGTCGACGGCAAGAACTCACTCCAAAGGGCATTGCTCACAGTGTCATTGCCCACTACGCCGTCTAGGTTAAACAGTGGTGGGGAACTGGGCATGGTCATGTCTGTGCCGAATATATCGTCACCAAAATTGAAGGCTGAGTCCGGGAGGTGGTGCTGGCTTGGTGAAGTGCCGAGGATATCTGTAGACATTTCTTCAAGGTTCCTCGAAGCAGTGTCGATATCCGCGCCCTCAAGAAGCTTCTCCAGGAAAGCTGATGTCGGAGAAAGGTTTCGACGCTGTGGGGAGGAGAGATGGCGGTGTTTGGGTGAGAGTCCGCTTACTGTCTTTTTAGCAGAAGAGAATATGGCGGCATTCCAGGGGCTGGGCGAGCCAAGGCTTGTTCTGCTACCAGTTCGGATAGGTGTTCGTGGGTATAGGGGGACTACTTTTCGTTTCTGAGGGGTTGTTGGTTTATCTAGCGCAGTGATATCTGAAGGGGCCCTTGGCTCTGAGCTTTCTGGAGCGCGATTCTCCTTCTCGACATCCCCTGCTGGAGTCATCTCCTGGAAAGATTTACTTGTCAGGTCACCGTCATCGTCACCCTGTGGTCGCAGATTTGTAGCGCCATTGGCGTTAGGTTTCGTGAACAACAACCGTCTTGGTGATTTTGATTTTGACTCAAGGCTGTCCAAATCAATAGGACTATCTGCACTCCCGGGCTTGATAGGGCTAGACTGGACAGCACGCTTCGCAGCTTGGGAAGCAGCTTCCCATTCCGGGTTACTCCCCTTTACAGATCTTGTCCCCCGAGGAGTCATTGCAAGAACCTTCCGAGCCGTCGCCGGTGCATGACGAGGCGCTTCCTCCTCATCTAGCACCACAATTGGCCCAGCGGGAGGTCCCGGTAGTTGCGCTGCAGTCTGCTGCTGAGCTTGCTTGGGCATCTGCTTAGCTGTCGCTGGCTGCTTGCGTTTTCTCACTCGAGGTTTTTTAACCGGTGCCGAGGGCTCCTCCTTCTTTCCATCCCAGTAGTCTTGCGGGCGCATAGTCTTATGCGAAGCGTGCCAGAGTCCACAAGGATTGCAAAGCAATATCTCTTTTTCACCCTTCTCAGCCTTTACCTCCTTATCCTTGGTATCCTCATCATTATCATCCCTAGCAATCATGACCTTTCTCCACGTAGGTGTTTCAATCGCGCCACAATTCATGCAAAAGTTCGGCATTTTCCCTTGAGTCACTGCCTGAACCAATTGCATTTCAATCCTCTCCTTGACATGAGCAGCTGTACGAGGCTTAGGCTGCGGTCGTTCGCTTCTCGATCTCTTAACAGTTTCCCTATCTTCTCCCAATTCACTGGATGCTGCCACATCAGACACCAACCTCTTTGGTTTCCGGGGATACTTTCGCTTTTGTGGCTTAGACTTTGAAATTACTCGTGTCGAATCGGGTGAAGGAGCTGCGCTCATATTGACGTTATCGGGGAGGGAAACAGGCGTGGGGATCTTCGGTAGCTCTAGCATTGATGAAACTATTGGCTGATTACCTGCTAGGCTCACTTCTTCCGGCGTTATCTCCACTGTTGCCGCCGGTTGTTCAAGACTTGCAAACGAAGGTTTAAGCTCCTCTTCCTCCTCTTCGAAGAGAGCATCCAACCGCCGCTCCAGATCATCTGGGGAAGGTACATCTGGACAAAGAGATGGCAGAACGGGGCTTGTAGGAGTGGGTGATATCTCATTTCTAGACGACTCGAGCTGAGTGGGCGGTGATGACCTCATTGTCCTCGTGTCTACAGTTCGAGGAGGTGAATTTGCATACGCCGGGGAAAACACAGCTGTTGGCATGGGTGTCATCGAGTCGTTATTTGGCATTGCCTGACAAAGCTCAGTGGGTGGAGGTGTCGGAGACGGCTGTGAGGGAGGGGGTGGAGGTGACATATCTTCTTTCGCTTGAGGGGTTGGGGGTAACGGAAGCATCTCTGGAATCGACTCAAGAGGGGCTCCAGGTGCTACCGTAGCAGCCACCTTCTTCTTCCGATTACCATTATTAGGTTTTCTCACCCTAGTTGACCCCGTCTTAGCCTTCTTCTGTGGAGGTTCACTATTTTCCTCCCCAGAAGTAGGATTGCAATCTCCCATTCCCGATGGCAGCGGTTGAGGGGTAGCGCCCTTATGAGAACCCTTAGATGTAGTTGGCGTTAGGCTCCCAGGAGGAGCTAATATATGTGGATTTGCATTAAGGTAATTCGTCCAAGCAGATGCATCAAAGCCACCAGGTATCACCTTCGAAAGAGCGTTATAGGCATGTACAGACTCGACGAATTGCGCTTGCGTAAAAGTATTGACCGGCGTGAGCTTTAATTTGACATTCAAAGTCTCCTTGACTCCATCATTGCTGAAAAACCCAAAGCTGTTGGATACAACACGTCCCGTGATCATAGAGGCATTTGTCGAGGGATTGTTCGAGTTGACAGTCGCCATCGCCCACGAAAGCATGCCACAACCAACCAACGGAACTCCAGCCTCAGAATAATCGTACGCGTAGACTGAGTAATCTTGCCCCAGAGTTGCTACGAGTTCAGGACTAACCACAAATCAGCAATTTCAATCCCATATAAACGCAATGCTCCTGACCTCGCAGAAATCATGCTCAATATGCAAGTCTTGAATTCCACAGCTCCCACCACTGTGTCCTTATCCAGCTCAACCACCCTAGTGGTAATCAAGTGCGGCCACCTCGCAAGACAGTTTGATTTATTCTTGTCGTCGAACGCATAGGATACTTTCACTATGAATAGTTAGCGCCTTTGTTTTCCTTTGTGACTGCCTATCTGGTGGTGCGTTGGGACGCGTACATCTCATACAACGTGACGATGATTGCCCAACACTGTCACCCTGAAAACCAACTGAAGACCCAGGCGGCGTAGGCCCCATGGCTGAAGTCATTTGGGATCTCCAGCCAACAGAAGAGTCACTGCCAGAAGTTGGGTATCGTGTAGGGTGTGCTTTACTTCGTTGATTGGACCCACGGCGTGAAGTGTTGAGCCAAGATAAGGATGATTCAAGCCGCAGAGCGCGTCAGATGAGGGGAAACCACGAGCGATAAAAGGGAACAGGTTGTCAGGGGTTTAGTTCTAAAGGAATGATCTATTAAAGGTTATAAAGGCTATGAAAGGTCGTGAGGGAAGGAGTTCTCTAAGGCCTAGAGGAGTACCGGTATACTATTGAGCAGTAGCGAAGGTGGGAGGGAAGGGTGGTAGGTAACCCTAAAAGTGTGAGCATAAGAGTGGGCGCCTCCTTCTCTCCCTATCCCTATCCCTCCCTCCCTCTTCCCGACCCCCGGAATGTGATGACGAAAATGGAAAATGGAGCCAAAAAGAGGAGGCTTGTGGCTCGACGCGCAGCAAGGCTCGCCCGAGGGGGGGAAGTTCCCGTGGTTTTTCATCCCTCGCGAGACGCGACGCGTTGAGACAACGCACTTTGAGCCTCCATTGAGACTGGTCTGCCCCACACTCAACCCTCGACAATGGTGCAATATGCAAAACGCCACCTCTCCCTGCTGTGAATTGTAAATTGCTATGTGAAAATTTACTGTGAGGGAAGGTGTGAAAACTATTGTACGTATCAATTCCTCATAAATATAAAACCATAGAGGTAAATTCATTTGACAACTTTCCAAGTCTCCCCCATTGCAACTCCAGAAGCCAGCGAGGGAATTATCCCTTAAAAAAGGTAAGTAAAGTGACGAAGAATTCTCTCCCGTCCCGCGTGTCATCCACATTCCCACAGGGTGAGTTGCATGTCGTGATACCATCCCCCTTGCTCTAGCAACCAAACCACCAGTTTGTGAATGGTAAAAATAAAAAAAGAGTCAACCATTCAATCCCCCTCCTTCCCACGCCCCTTAACCCTCTCAATCTCCGTCCCTTCAATCCCAACAATCTTCACTCCCGCAGCAACCATCTCCTCCTCGGCCTTATCCCACCCGGTCCCCGGCACAACCGCCCTCGTCCCTTCACGTACAACAAACGTCCTATACCCAAACCTAGCCGCATCGATGGCACTCTCTTTAACACAGAAATCTTGCGCAAGCCCTACAACAAACACATCCGTAATGCCCTTCTCATACAGCATCATAGGCAAATTCGAAGTAGACACACTCGTAGACTCCGGCGTAAACGGCGGCAAGTGGAATGGATCCGTGAACGCAGAGTACATCTCCACCCGGGGGTCTTGGCCTTTTTCTATCACTGCCTCAATGCGGGAGGCATCTAGCTCCGGAACCAACTCGGCCCCGCGGGTGTTCTGCACACAGTGATCTGGCCATAAGGGCGTCGTGTACTTTCTGTTCGAATCATCAGGGTGGATAACCGTAGTGTTCGATACGAACGGAACATTGTCCGGTGGTGGATGATTCGAAGCAAAGGAGACATGACCCCTCGGATGCCAATCCTTCGTAGCAACCTTCAGCGCAAACGGCAGCAGCAACAGTGCGTTTACGGTAGGCGCAATGTCGCGACCGTTTTGTACAGCCAGTGATCCATTCTAAGGCCGCCCCATAGTCAGCCTCAACACTGCCGGGAACAAAAAAAGAAGAGCAAACAAACCGGCGGACAAAAATCCTCCTGAAAATCAACCACCAAAAGCGCCGGCACAAAATCCTCTCTGATCCGAGAACTCATCTCGGGTGAGTAACGTCACTTAGACAAACGCAAGCAGGAGATTTCTTGTGTCTCAGATGCGATTCACTCACCGGAAGGAGGGTTGTCCTCGCTTAAGTATCAGACCCCCTATCTCGATGACAACCTCTCAAGATAAGCCCCCCGGCGTAGATCATTTTAGCCTGATTCACTCATAGCCAAGACTTTCTACGAAAGGGCATTGGGTGAATCGTACCATAGGTTACGCGACATGTGTGTGTGTATGATGGAAGCATCGATAAAGGCAAGTAAATCTGGCATGAGGACGGGCGGGCAGGTGGGTGTGCAGGCCGGTTCGTGGGTTTATCGTGCTCGGTAACAATCCTCATTCGTAGGCTGGGGGGGAGTGGGGTGATTTTTGGTGATGCATGTGTGTGTTGATGGGTTAGGGACCTAGGTGGAAAGAGGTACTGTACAGTGCTTGCTTGCTTGTTGGGTGAGGTGGTATGGGAGGCTCTTCTTGTAAAATGTCAAGAGAGGCGCTATCATCAATCAGAGCTATGGGAAAGGAGTTGCTTTAAATATTATATGATCAGTACCAGCTATGCGTTCCGTAAGCTGTCGGCGCACTTTGGTGGTAATCTCTGTCGTGGCCACTTGGGTGCCCGACGGCGAGGATAGATTGCGGTATGTTTTGTGCTGCGCTGCCCCGCGGAGTGTTCTTCGGGAGGCATTACAGTGGTGGTAGGGATAAAGAGGGGGACATGGCGCTGCTACGAGCGCTATGGATATGGAGGAAGTACGCTGCTGAATTACTTGCATGGTTATTAACAGCTTCCATTCTCTGGGGCTTCCCCGCTCTTCTGCAATCTCACGCGGAATCAAAAAGAACAAGTCACCCGAAAACCATAACCAATCGATTCAAACCCCCATGACCCAGGTATCTCGTATCACCAGTCGCCTCTAACAAGCTATCAAACTACTTCGGCCAATCCCTCCATAAGCACCGCGATTCCAATAGCCCCCGGATCTGGGATATCCCCTACATCACCCACATAGACACTCCTTCCGAGCGACGCATTCATCCCCCTTGTGCTCTCAGCACCCTCCCTCGCTGCCTTTGCCGCCTTGCCAATGTTCCCGTCCTCCGCCAACGAAATAAGACACGGCTGCAGCGCATCCACCAACGTCCTGTCCCCGGGCTGCGCAGGGGTGTACTTTCTCAGCGAGACTAGCGCCGCCATAGCCGCCTTGGCCCATGCCCCCAAGGTCACTTCGCCCTCTCCAGCTCCACGGAGAGCTTTGGCAAGGGAGTTTAGGAAGATACTATCATTTTTTTTGGTTAGCTCTTCGAGTGATAGTTGGTGATAGATGCGTGGGCTTACGAGTATAAGGCGCCGGAAGTTCCGTCCATGTTTGCCTCTACTGCTTCCGCCAGTGTGCTGATGGTGATTACGGCGTCTGGGTTGATCTTGTTGGCGCTGATTAATTGAAGGATGGCTTCGGCGCCCTTTTTCAGGGCGGAACCGCAGTCACCGTCACCGACTAGTTCATCGTAGCGGGAGATCTCTGGTTCCGCTTTTATAAGGGCTTTGAGGGCGTTAGAGAGGGCGTGGCAAAATTGGTTGACATTCACTGAGAGAAGAAGGTCATGTTAGAGTTTGGCTATGATCTGAGAGGTTGGGACATGAACTGCCTACGTTTCAGTCCCGAGGGCGGGACTGATTCTTCCTTTGTATCACTCTCTGAGGTTTGGTTCTGCTTGTCCGTATTGGTCCAGGTTTCTTGCCTGATTGGGGCGGACCACCCGAGAGATTCGTGGGGTGCATCGAGGAGGTCTAGCATCGACTTGGCTTTACCAAGGCCTGTGTCGACAAGTCTGAGCAAGCTGATACTGAAACCATTCCCGTTAAGGGAGGTCATGAAAGCGCCGGAGAAGATCCTCTTTGGCTTGATAGAGTAGGTTGAGTCTAAAACATTGGGTCAGCGTACGCCTTCTAACGTCTCGTGTCCAGAATTAACGCACCAAGCTGCTTTGCGACTTCTGCGGTAATTGCCCCCATCTCCAGAGGGCTTACACCACCAAGATTATTGAGCATAAGAACCCAGCCTTCAATATTCTCTACATCTTCAAGATAATTCCTATCCTTATCTTCTTTACTCAAGAGCTGGCCTAAGAGTATCTTGACTAGCTCCGGAAGCTCGGGTACCTTTATCCTCTTATACCCCTGCTCATTATGAATCCCCATGCCAATCTCTATCTCGTCTGGCTTGAGTGCCCCCTCCTCATCCTCGTCGGAAGCTATTACTCGACCGGGTACGTGCACATGAGCAAGCGACGAACCAACGGACACAAGATTAGCTGCAACAAGTCTACCCAATGCCGAAGCCTCTTTCAAGGAAGAAGCTCCCGCCTTAGTAGCAGCCAATGCCCCAACAATCTTATGAACAAGGACAGTTCCCGCGATTCCGCGTCTACCGACTTTCCCATTCTTCTCACGACCGACCCCGACGTCGTCGGCAACCACTACCATGTCCACATCTACGCCAGCGGCCTTCGCTTTCTCGCTGGCGAGACCAAAGTGCAGGACATCCCCGGTGTAATTCATTATGATAAGGAGGACCCCAGAGTTTGGGTTCACCCTGCGAGTGATGCAGCTATAGATCTGTTTCACTGAAGGCGAAGCAAAAATTGAGCCAGAAACAGCAGCTCGGAGGACGCCATCTCCAACGAAACTGGTATGGGGTTGTAGAGAAGACATCAGCAATTAAACTCCATCTTTCTTCGGGCCGGTGCAGTTTTCGTGGTCTATTACTGCAGGTATTGCTTTTTTCTTCCATTCCCCCCTTCCCTATAGATAGGGGACGGTGTCCATCGAGCGAAATAGATAAAAAGGTATAAATTATGGGGGAAAACAAAAAACTTACGATACGAAGCTAGGCTCGTGGCCTGCTCCTCCGCCCGAGATGATTGCTACTCGACCGGCATGGGATTCTGGGGAAGACTTGCAATAGACGATTTTGTTCTCCTCATCGAGGGCCAGGGATGGATTCGTCAGTGGGGCTGAACGAAGGGCCAGATTCAAAAGATGAACGGGATCGTTGACGAAGTGCTTGTCTAATGCGGGCAAGCGACGTTAGAAAGATCTATTTTCCTCCATCATGATACTTTTTCTGCTTTGGTTTTCACTATATTACACAAAACCTTTCCCCAACCCTTTTTTTGTGGGTCTGCTGAGGCGCGATACCAATCGGTCTTGCCCCAGCGACCTGTACTCCCCCAACGAAGTGTGAGACTTACTAGACATGATTAATAACAAACAAACTTTTCCAGTTCCGGTACCGGTATGTGTTGTAGAGGGGAAATGCCTTTCGAGTTTTCGGAAGTCTTCTAAATCAAGTTCTATCGAGATGTTTCGACTGGGGCCGCCGTGGAATTAGATATCTGGTCGTTTCTCCGGGCGTTTTGTGTTGGTCTCCGGATCAAGGCAAGGGACAAGAAAAAACAACGAGCCGTCACTCAGCAGACGAGATCTACAAGAAATGAGGTCTGTCCAAGCCTCCAAGGTGCGGGGAAAGAGGGGGAGAAGCGGACTGATGTCATCCAGTCAAGCCTCAAAACGTAAAAAAAAAAAGAGAAAAAAGAAAAAACAGTCTCGTTTCGAGTTAGTCTGCAGTTTTGTGATACCGGTAAAAAAAGATCTACCAGATCCTGCTTGGCTATTGGAAAAAGGACCACCCACCCACATCCGCATCTGTCTACAAGCAATCCGAGTGTTTAAGATTGTGTGGGCTCTTGAATGGTTGAATACCAGTATTGGAGGGGTGGGCGGATTATGGGTTGTCTCTCCGTAAAAATTGATACGAGTTACTTGGCGGGAGGATCGAGGATCGCTCTGCATGTGGGTTGTTGTCGGGGCTTACTAGAGTGCAGTAAGAGTAGAAAGCGAACATTGGCGGTCACTCGGCAGGATGCATGGCATGGCATGGGGCGAATGATCAAGTCTGAAAGAGCAGGAAAGAAAAGAGCAGAGGAGTAAACCAGGGTATCGGGGTATCATAGGGGAGAATAACATGACAACACAGCGAGCCCAGGAAGTGACCGATAGCGAGTGAATATATCTAGGTACAGTACAGCGCAGTATCTGTCCACTAATTTCTAAGAGTAAAAACCCCTGTAGGGTACCGGTACTCAATCCGCGTCATAAGCACAGAGAAAGAGGAAGCTTCCCCTGTCTTCCACTCTCCCAAATTCCTGCAATATATCACATTTCCCCACTAGCGCGCAGTCCTGCCTGTGGCACTGCACCCTGCTGCCTCCGCAGTACCGGTAATCTTCCTCCTGCCTACTAAAAAACGGCGGACCAATCATGTAACGATTCGGTTGTTCACTCGTTCTTTCATTCCAGGGCAAAAGTTTTTCCGGTCGTTTTCGGCAGGTCCGCTTCCTTGTTTCCGAGTCCTGCGTATGATACAGCGTCCAATCGGCCTTCTCCTGCTCAGACCGGGGGGGAGAGGTCAGGTGATGTAGTTCTGTGAAGTTCTATCATATTTGGAACTCAACTTGACCCTAGATCGTGGCTACGGTACGAGTGTCGGTATTCACTACAGAGTTTGCGGGATTGTGCTCACTAGGGGGGGGGGCAGTGGAGGGCCTTGGAAAAGTTGGAAGTGAGTGAGTGGCTGAGTGATTTCGGAGGTCGTAACTTAACTTACGGACTCCATATAGCACAGTAACCCACGGCGAAGCGAGTCCACGGTGAGGCGAGAACGCCCACAGAAGGACAGGGATTGTTTGTCTGGGGCATTCTCGCCATGCGGCGGGCAACAGTCACATCAGGAAAAGGTGCCTGAAATCTATTATCGCCACGTGACATTAAAATTTCACCCGTCCACCCCCCTCCACCATGCTGATTCCTTCAACCAAACCACATCACGCACCCTGTCCCCCTTCCAAACCGAGCACCGGCCGACCGATCAACCAGTCAACCAATCAACAAACAACCACCAAACACCGCCTCAAATGGCCACCCTCTTCCGACGCCTCACTTCAACCCCCTTCCTTCGTGCGCAGCTCCAAACCCTAACCCGCGTGGGACAGACCTTCTTCTTCGTCCACCTGTTCTGGGAACACTTCTACTGCGTCGGCGCTGCGACGGGTGCGAGCATGCTCCCGACGATAAATATCGCCGGGGACTGGATCGTGATATCGAAGCTGTACTCCCGCGGCCGCGGGGTCTGCGTGGGTGATATGGTCAGTTACGTGCGCCCCGTGGATGGGCCTGGGATGCATGTTAGTAAGAGGATTATCGGGATGCCGGGTGATTGGGTTGTGGTTGATCCTGAGAAGGGGGATGAGGTGATTAAGGTGAGTGTGGGGAGGGTGGGATTAGACTGGATTGGTGATGGTGGTAGGGAGAGGCCTAATGCGTGCGGTCTACATGTGTTAGGTTCCCCCGGGACATTGTTGGACTACGGGGGATAATTTGCCCTTTTCGAACGATTCCAGGCATTACGGACCTGTGCCGCTTGCATTGATTCGTGGGAAGGTTATTGCTAGGTTTAAGCCCATGCCAAAGTTTTTTGAGAATGGGTTGAAAGATATTGAGAATTGATTGATCTCGCTTTCACTGGCGTTGATATTGTGGGTTGGGATTTGGTGTGATATTATAGATACCGTATATAGAGGGTTTGATGCCATCTGTTTAGGGGGAATAGTGTAGATGATTAAACTACTATATACATGCCCGCTTCCTCTATGATGGTACCACATCCTTAATCCGTTTATACATAATATCCCAACCAGGCAAGTTGTGTTTCTGCATAATTTCTTTGGTGTGGCTATCCCACTCTACACGCCACATGAATGCTCCGATGGGTTGTAGTTTGTTTTTGTTTTGGAAGCCTCTCATGGTGAAGTCGTCCCTATTAATACTCCTTTCTAGGCCCGTTGTGTCGATCTTCCCAGGCTGCTCGAAAACTATCATGGTGTAGCGGTGGTATGGAGCTCCCTTCTGAGCATGCGGTGGGAGATATTGCACAATCGTGTCCGCAGGTTTGGCCGAGCGCCCAACAGCGGTGGTTTGCATTGGGGATATGGGAATGTTGGAACTGAATGTGTTAGTATGTGTCTGATGGCGGACGAAACGTTTACACTCACACAACCCAATGGCACCGGTATCTAAACCCGTGCTTCTTTGGGTCCGGAACATCTAGAGGGCTGTTAGCCCGGGCTGCTCCAGTAATACAAAGGAAGGCAATGATAATACCAGGATCCACCACTGCAATAGTACAAAGCATTTCTTCATTCTTAAAGGGAATAACTCTGACAGTAGGGAGCTCCTCCACCATCAAAGAGTCCAACAGCAATCCAGGCTGGACCTTTCTGCCTTTGAAATGTACCTGCACATCGGTAATGGGGTCGATGGCTGGCAGAACGTCTGGAATAACATGCATGGTCTCAAGTCTTTGCATAAGGATCGGGCGATTCCGCTGCCTCCACTTCTTATTGAGAAGATGTAGGTATATTGGCTTGTTCATACCAACTAAGGGACACTTAATTAGGGCCCATACTTCAACGAGGAAGATGACATCGCAGCATACTTATCCCACAATCAAAATTGTATTTTACTCGGGGGTTGTTTGCGTCAGCATAGAGCTGCCATTTCTCAATTTGCTGCTTCATAGAGATGATTCGCCGATCTTTGTGCGTGAGACCTTTATGCTCGATCAATCTCTTCATGGTCTCCCTCTCTTGAGCGATTCTTTCGAGTTTTTCTTGTCGATCCTTATTGATTATATCCAAGGCGAGCTGGTATGTCTGGAACGGCATTGTCTCGATAGTCCTCATCTTCAACCTGTTTTTTTTGGTTCCTTCGGCACTCTCGGCGCCCTCGACACCTTCAGCGCTACTCTTGTTTGGAACCGCCCTAGTCCGGAGACCCTGCAGGGCAATTGGTCGAATAACATTGAAACGGGTTGCGCCTAAAGTTCGTATTGACGAGCTCGCTGACAGCGTGCAAATAGACATCCTTCTAGTTACCGTACCGGGGGTCTCGCAACACGTTGCGGAATTGTGGTGAAGGAGTTGTTTTGCGGATTGCCTGCAAACTAGGCGAAGAAGATCCTGGGGAAAAAAGTTTCCATGCAACCTCCGTTGATCAATCCACCTGCAAGCCTCCACCCCACCCCACCACCATCACCCCTGGTAACAACGCAATGGCCTCGAGAACGGTTTTTGCCAGGACTGGCTTGTCAGGTGGGAAGAGGGTTGGAGTTCTGGATGATTTACTAAAGGTAGTTGTTCCTAATCGCTAAAAAGGAAATCTCTCGCCATCTCAGCTCTAACGATCTGCAGGTGTCACTTGCTCCTGGATGTTCAAGGTTCATGGCCACTGAGGTGGAGGGTTCAGGTGTACCATCTACCTCCCCCTCTATACGGGTTCTTCCCCCAGAGCCGCCGGTGGAGATACCCTTCGCAATTAGGAAACGTGTGATCTCCCAGCAGCCTCTTATTCCCCTACTAACATTTACCAGCGCCCACCGTCCTCGCTACTATCTATCGATTCCCTACACTTGAGCCTCTGCGCTTCCAATCCTTCCCTACAACCTTTCTACACCTCCCAACACGCCGGGATATCTTGCATAGAGCCATAACCTATGAAGGCGATGCTGCTCGTTCCGGGAACGCAAGCACAAAATGGCGTGGAGAGGTACACGGTAGCGGACGCAAGGTTCGCCCGCAGAAAGGAACTGGTATGGCTCGCCTGGGAGACAAAAAGTCACCCATGCTTCGAGGAGGAGGTGTAGCCCACGGCCCCAAACCTCGAGACTTTTCTACAGATCTACCCAAGAAGATGTACAATTTGGCTTGGAGAACTGCATTTAGTTATCGGTATCGGCGTGGGCAGTTGATTGTTATTGAGGATACACTCGAGATTCAGGCTAATGACCCGGGATTGGCCAATTCGATCATTAAAAAGAATGCGTGGGGCAATGAGAACTCGAGGAGTTTGTTTATCGTGAATGAGGAGAGACCGAATTTCATGGACGCTATGGAGGGGTTGGGGCCTGAGGGATTGGTGCTGACGAGGGAGGAGGTAGATGTCAAGGATCTTGTAAGTTTCTCCTATATAAATCCCTTCCGGTGTCCGTTTGATTATGGAGGCACTTTTCTGGGCTATTACTAATCGCGACATTGGGATATAGCTGGAAATGGGAAGAATCGTGATCGAAAGGGAAGCATTGGAGTGGTTCCAAAAGGAACGGTCGTAAATATGTAGCATATATACCATCACACATATTTTTTCAAATTAATAGTTCCACTGGCTGTAGTAAATTCTACTCCCAATTTTCTAATTGATATCACCGCTGAAATGTGAACTTGGTTCCTGGTGAATCAGCGGTGAGGTCTCATGCGTGCCCACTCAAAGTTGACCGGAGCCGCAACTAAGCCACAGCGAGACCGAGGTAGATCTCGCTTCCCGCTGTAGATCTCATCCCCCCCCGCTCTCTTTCCCGATAACCAAAAAAACAAATATCCCTCCAGGTGCCTTACTCTATTTTCCCCACGCCCTCTTCTACCCATGGTGTTAAAGCCTTCACTCTGTGCGAGAGTTTCCCTAGGTCTCTTCCACTCAAAACCAAGGACGATGCCTCTCCGTGCAAAGATCTTGAACCCTGGCTTCTCTTCCCAACAAAAGGTACCATGAGACAAGACAGAACTAACGAGAACCCATGTCCTCTAGCGAAGCTCTAATTTGGTAATTCTAGATGTCTGCCTCCTCTCTGGTGATTAAGGAACAAGATGACGATGCGCCCAACGATGTCCTTTTCAGTTCAACATATGGAATTCGCACAATCGAGCTTAATCGACCCAAGGATTTGAACGCTCTGAACGGCTCAATGGCACGAAAGATTATTCCCCGGTTACGAGTACTTCCCCCTAAACCAAGCTCAAATCAGAGTGCCCTGAACTGACGATTGATGGCAGGAATGGGAAAAATCACAAATGGCAAACATAATAATCCTCAAGGGCGTCGGTAGGGCCCTATGCGTCGGGGGAGATGTAGTGACACTTGCGGAATCCATTAAAAGTCAAGGACCAACGGGTGTTCAAAAGGCAGTAGAGTACTTTGAATTGGAATACAGGCTGGATCACTTCATTGCTACCTACCCGAAGCCGTATGTTGCGTTCATGGACGGGATCACGATGGGCGGAGGAGTTGGATTGAGCATTCATGCCCCGTTCCGAATTGCCACGGAGAATACTTTATTTGCAATGCCGGAGACAACCATCGGGTTCTTCCCCGACGTTGGGGGCTCGTTCTTCTTACCAAGACTTGATGGGGAGATCGGAACTTATCTTGCTCTGACAAGTGAGAGATTGAGCGGTGTTCAGGCTTTGTGCGCCTTTTTCACAATGATAGCCGTGAGGGAACCACATCACTGACAGTGGCGTAGTTACTCTGGTCTCGCGACTCACTACATTCACTCTACTAGTCTCCCAGACCTAGAAGCGAGACTAGCAGAGCTTGTTTTTGGCGACTATCAACCCCTCGAAGAGCGTTGGAAAATTGTCGACAGCACAATTGAAGAGTTTGTCACCGGTTTACCGGAAGATACACCCATTCAGCTATCTGGTAAAATCCGGGAAGCAATCGACCGGTAAGGATCATTTGAAAGACGCCACCCCCCGCTCCCCATTCTGGAAAGAAGCAACCCTCTGGAACTAACCTCCGGTTCCACCACAACCCCCACACAGATGTTTCAAATTCAACACAATCGAAGAAATCCTTGAGGCACTGACTCAAGAAGACTCCGATTGGGCTCGCAAAGCGCTCGAGACGATCAAGACCCGCTCCCCAACCTCGGTTCGCGTCACACTCCGCCAATTACGCGCAGGCAAAGAATGGACAATCTCAGAGACCTTCCAGCGAGAGCTGCACATGGCAGTGAAATTCTTGGAAGGGAAGGACTTTGTGGAAGGAGTCGATGCACTGCTCATCTCGAAGACGTCAGACCCCAAATGGGACCCCCCAACTCTAGAATCCTCCAACGAGAGCGTCACGGACCCTTACTTCACCGCCAGGGAAGGGGATAGACCTCGCTTGCAGCTCCTCCGTGATGAATCTGACGCTAGCTTCGTCGATTACAGGCAGTACCCGCACGCGATGATTGGCCTGCCATCCGAGGCAGAGGTACGCCAGTTGATTCGGGAGCGGAAGATGCTCCCGGATAATATAATCCCATACCTCGTCGAAGACCGGAACGGCAAGGTTGGCCTCGTGGAGAAGGTTGGGGATATCATCGACAGGAAGGTTGGTACCGGGGTTGATCGGGCGATTTGGAAGGAAGAATCGGTGGAGTCGGGCTAGGAATCGTTTCGCTCGTTGTAGGCAGACAGTTAACTTGCCGTGGTCTATTGGCATAAGCACAATTTAGTAGGTGCTGTGCTGTGTACTGCACTGGACTGTATCTATGACGAATAGCCCTTACTCTACGGGTATGATATTATACATACTACGCTAGTCTACCGAAGCCGAAAAATATACCAGTATTCCAGATCGGACCGCAGTAAAGTACTATAGGTGGCTTCATCAGATCCACAAATTAACCCGACCGATTCCTATTCACCAAGCAGCCCCAATTGCACGAACGAGCCTAAACAGCTACCGTACCACAGCTCAATCAACCTCAGTTGCTATCATACCAGTCTGGCCATTAGAATAATATCAAGCCGTCATGCAGTTAACTTTAACTCGTAAGAAGCGTAGTCTAATTACCTTCCCATGGACTCGAGCAGATAATCTATTTATTTATTTTCGTTTCTTTTTTAGCAATCAATTTTATCGAAAGTGATATCTACTATGGTAAGCCTAAGATAGGTATATATTGGTTTTTTTATTTTAGGGTTTTTTTTATTTTGAGTTTGTTTTTCCCGACGGTCGGATGGATACAGTAAATTTATCCCAACACTATTCTGAAGGGGTGGGTTCTTCTCTATCATGTGATTCCGCAAAGGGAAATTAAGGTTTTCCTATTGATTTGTTTATTTATTTCGGGCTCATTATGATGACGGAGCTTGACCCGTTTATGTTTTTGTTGGGCTAGGCGCGATACTTTAAATGGGATGGGGTTCTCTTTTTCGAAAGCTGCAGAGAGAAGCCGTTTCTTCTTCTCGTTCCGTTCCTTCGCTTTGTACGAAAAACTGCGCAACAAATTCACATTAGGAAAAGAAGTAAAGAAAATGAAAAAAAAAATGGCTTGATCGCAAAAAACATTCTCATTCATTCACTCCCCATCTGTTGGAGCAGAGCAGAGTAGAGTAGAGCAAGCAAGCTGTCCGCCATCATAAAACAAAACATTACTCTTCCTAACGCTTATTAGCCCCCCCGCTTCCATTTCAAAACTTCAGCGCTATCGGCACCGTAGACGAGAGATTTTATAAGAAATCAGATAAGACCTCCCAATGAGAAGAGTTCAAGTAAAGATATAAAAAAAGGAAGAAAAGCCAGCCGCCCAATGCACCACACTAGATATGGAAAACAAAAGCAATGGAATAAAAGATATAGTAAGAGGGCAAGTTTTCTTTTTCCCTTCCCTTCTTCCTCCCTTCTTCCTTCCATGATATTTTTTTTTCCCGCTCCGTTTGTCGCATTCGCTGCATGTGGTGATACCACGGTAGCCTTCGTTGCGTTCGCGGTCGCGGGAAAAAAAAATAAAGTAAAAAATTGTACACGAAGCGAATATTCGAGCAAACAAATAAACTTTTGGGAGGAGGAAAAAAAATCCCTTTTTTGTAACAGATCGACCCTCCGAACCCCTGCCACCGCCAATATTTGTACAAGGAAAAGATATGTATAACAGGAGAGGGGCGTGTGTACGGTAGAGACCCTCGGAGGAAGGCCAAAAGAATAAAAATAAGGAAAAGGCCATGTCATGATAAGAAAAAGGTACAAGTAGGTACCGGTAATTAGAGCAAGGAGAAACACCAAGCAACACCCAATACAGTAGCAAAATGACACATAACTAGGGAGAGGGGGGCAAAATTGGTAGATCATCGTCATCGTCATCATCAAGAAAAAGAAAAAAAAAACCTCCAAAACCGATCATTGATTCATCGTCACATTGACATGCCAACGCCAGTATCTTCCGGTGATCGCGAGTCCATTGTGAACCTAATGCTGCTAGTATCGGACAAGTCATCGAATTGTGCGGAGAAGCCCAGATCGGATCCCTGGCTCATTTGTCGCTGTCGGGAGGCCTGGTGGAGGGCGTTGTTGCTAGAGCTGTTTGCCGCTGCGGCGTTGGCAGAGGAGCCCTCGACGACTCTGGTAGCCTCGTTCATGAGGTACTGCTTGATGCGCTCGCACGAGCAGCCATTATGTTTCAGTAACTCCCCTTTCAAGTGCAGTAGCTCATTCCGCAGCGCCGACACCAGGTTATTCAGATTCTTGTGTGTGGTCTGCACCTCTCGGGCCGTGTCCTCAAGGTTTTGCGTCCACTGCTTCTTCTTACGCCGGCATTTGCTTGCGGCTATTCGGTTCCGCTCTAGGAATTTCTGGCGCTTAGCTTCTTTCACTGAGTCGTCCTCTACTCCGGTTCTCTTCGATCTCCGATTCGTGCCGCCACGGTTGTTCGCACGGGTTCGGGGTCGGCCTACGGCTCCTGCGCTTCCGCGGCTGCTGGTGTTGCTGCCTGTTTCTGCCAACGTCTGGCTGTTTCTGGAAGAGGAATGGGTCGTGTCAGTGATGATCGTGTACTCGTCGTTAAAGCAGCCGTCGTCATCATCATCGTCATCGTCGAACATGCCCCCGCCTTGTGGTCTCGGTGTTAACGGCGCTGGGTCTTCTGGGGGTGTGATCTGCCCGTGTGCAGATCGAGTCTCGGTCGAACAGTTTACCAGCATGTTATGCAACGGTGACATGGTGGGGTCCATTTCCACCGGGGGCATGAACCTGTCGGTCGGGGATCTGGATCGTGGTGAGTAAGGAGGGGAGAGGTGGGGCTGTATTACGCAAGGTGGAACAACGGTGGTGTCCATATGCGTGGGCCATCGATTTTGTTCATATCTTCTTTCCATATCCTCACGAGAGGGTCCTATAGGATCTACCCCGCTAAAAAGGGTGGGTAGAGTAAAGCCACTAGGACTGTAGCCGTCCATGGTGGTCGATTTTGGGGATAAAGGAGGGACGTGGGATGCAGACGCTGGTGTGATGGAATTTAAACGTCCGGAGGAGGGGGCAACTTGCGTAGGGGCAGCCGTTGACGAAGGGGACGTAGTATTTATAGAACCCGAGGAGGGCGTAGTAGATGCGTTGTTGTTCTTTGGATCAGACGGGGCAGCTGCGCTAAAGCATTGCTCGAAAATGTTCATCTCCATGAATGCCGACGCAAAGAACCCCGGGGTATTCAATGAGGAGGACTGCTGCTGGGATGCAGTTGCAGCACTCATTTTTGATGCCTCTCAGGAATTGTATTTTGTATTTTTTATTTTTTTTCCTTCTCACGATAAAGTGTCCCCTCTTACTCTCCCTGACGGAAATATTGGCACGGATTCAGGTCCTCGAAGCGGACTCGGAGCACTTTTTGAACTGCCAATTCGGATACCTGACCGCCGAAAGTTGTCGTTATCTGTGAGAATAAGGCTACAATAGTCGACGTGCGGGTAACGGGGGGAGGAGGAGGAGGAGGAGGAGGGCTGTCAGACTGCCGTAACGACGTCAACGAAAGGTTATTATAGGTTGCTGAAGTAGCTCTGGCGGATTGGGTAAGAGTACCCCGGGGGGAGGTGCTCCGAAATATTTCTGGAAATTTCCTATCTGTTGAAAACCGCCGGGAAATTTGAGCTGTTTGAACTGGAATGGGGTTGGTCGGTAGAGATAGCTTGCTGTACTATACGTGTAAAGCTAATGTATACCGATATCCGCTAAACAATACTGCTTCGGAGCTCAATACCTCTCTCCTCTCCGCCCCCTCTCCCTTTTGCTTGTTATTCTTGCCTCCACAACCGGTAGACACTAAACGGTAGGGGAACAATAGGAAACTTATTGGACCCAAAGATAACCAAGTAGGGCGGAGTGGGATGTTGCCAGCTGTAGCAGGGCAGTAGATCGATAGCAACAATCAATGGTAACAGACAAACACCAGCAACGACAGTGATAGCCCCCAAAGATGGACAGATCTTCTCGTTCCTTAGGAATGATATCAACAATTTCCAGCAAAAATAATAATAGCCTTCAGGGGCCAAAATAGAATGCTGGAAAAGAATGTCGGTAGAAGTAGTGCGAGACTGGTGGGATGATTATGATGATAACGATGGTGAGTAGAGCAGTGGCATATGAAGAGGAGGAGGAAGAGGAGGAGGTTCTTTTCCTTTAGAGAAGTCAAGAAGGGGAAACACGAGGTAGGTGGTGGTGGGGGAGGGGTGTGATATGTAAAAAGAGGAAGAGGAAGCAGGCAGCTCTACCCCCGCCAGGAAAGCTGTCAAGGAGGTCTAGGCCAAGCCCTATTAAAATCCTGCTATGGGATCTCCCCAAAGGATCATTTATTTTATGTATCATAGCTTTCATGGGCAGCTCAGATCAGCGGGCTCCGTTGGCTCGGACGCTGCGACCACCGCAATTGAAATACCGGTACCGGTATTTGCCATACAAGTTTGATACCCTAAGTTACTGTTTAAACTGTGTGTGTGTGTGTGTGTGGCTGGTGCTCTGCGATGCCATTGCCGAGTTTCATGCATGTGCGTGAGTTATTAGATGAGTTATGGGGTAATAATTTCTTCGAGTGCTATAGACTACGGTCGTTGGGATACTTTACATTCTAACGGTTTTTCTTTCTTTCTTGCCTTCTCCTTTTTTCTTTCCTTTTATTTTTTTTTAACCCCCAGAGCCAATTGCTTTAGGAAATATTAGTGATAATCAGGGTGGAGGGGCACCATGCACCATTGCTTTACTTTGGAGAGGAAGGGGGTGTGTGTGGTGGGATAGGGACGAAGGGAGAAAGAGGGAGAGAGGAAGGGAGGGAGAAAACAAGAATTGTTTGCGAAGCACCATCCCACATGCTAGGGTACAGTACCGTAGCAGCTCAACCCGTAGCAAACCCCGTAACAGGAAAAGGTTTGTATGGGATAAAAAACTATAATAAAAGAAATCAAGGATGCTTCTTGCCTCCCTTTTCTCGTTTTTTTTTTTTTTTTTTTTTCTTCTCCCATACCGGTAGTAGCAGAGGGTCGAACAAGCGTTTTTCGAGTGCTAGTCCGGGTTTCGAGTGGATCCGCTAGGTTTCTATGGCTATGATATGAAAAGAGAAGAAGAAAAAAGGCGTTACATGCACCATACTGTACTCCTTCAACCCGAAAAAAACTTGGGCAGACACTTTTCAACCCTGGGGCTAAATGCCTCTACCGGTAGTCTAAACACCTGCTGCAATTTGAACTTTGTTATGGTGATACGAGCACATGCAGCGCCCTCCAAATTCCGTGCCCGGCCTGTATGGGTAGAGACGGATAAGTTGAGTGGATGGATAGACGGTGGCATTGAGAACCAAAGAAGTGGAACGAACACAGTTGCAGCCTGGCCCGTCCACGGTACTAACTTATCATACAAGTCGTAGACAGAGGACGACAGGTACTCGAGTACGGTTACTGCTCTGAGTGGTGCCGCACATACATACCGCACACACCGGTATTTTGTGTCCCGCCCTCTGCTTTCCCTCCCCATTCGTGCAAAGCAACAAGCACTCGAATATAATACGAGTACGGTAAGGTATCATATCATAGCCCTTCGGATCCACTACGCGAAGATACACATTAAAGCCCCCGGATTTTTCTTCCGACCTATGAGTTGACGTTGAAGCCACCCGAGGCTAATTCCAATTCGGCCTTTGGAGAACCTCCCGTCCAGTCCAACCGACAAGGGTTTTTTTTTTTTGCACATGCAAGAAAAGGAAGCTCTGGGAACGTGTCGGGTTGGCTGGGACAATCTCCCACGTTTGCCCTTTCCTCATCACCACCTTCTGCGCTGTGAACGTCGATGATCGTCTTCCTTGTTTGTTGCTATCGGTATCGTACCGGGGTATGCATGTGTTGCTCGAGTACCCTATGTTACTTTCCCACCAACACCATCATTGAATTTCTTTTTTTCCCTTCCACCTCTCGGTCGAATACTCTACCGGTATTCGTAGAGTTTCAAAGATTGAAAGAAAGAGACTAGAATCTTCAGTTGTTCGGAAGCACTTTTTCTAGGCTGCGAGCGGTGCCTTATATCTTTGGCCCCCCTTCGATCATGACGGTTTCGTTATATCATATCAGTTTTTTTGCAGTTCTGCCGGTAATCCCCCCCCCTTGTTAAAATAGGTAGGTAATACGAGTGCTGGCACAGTCGAACTGAGATCGGTAGGGTTTGTTGACCGGCCATCTTCATTCTTTCATTCTTCCTTGTACACGTACTGTACCCGTCTCGCTACGGTTGTGTAACTTTTCTTCCCATGTCATATCGCAAAGTCCGGGGAATTTACTTTCTCTCGATGTGATTTTAAAAAATGGATTGAATTTTCATTCAATCCACTCACTCACTCATTCCCGATAACAAGCGCAAACGGTGTCAATAACAAAAACAAACAACAACGAATGGTTCCAAATCCACTGGTATAAAGAAATTTAACACACCGGGGACCGCACGGGGCAGGCAGCGAGGTATTCAGATTATCGAGATCCGGGATAGCGGGTTGTGGCTGTACTCGGATAACATGATCGTGCCCACCGTATGGTGCTCCCAACCGATAAATGAAAAAGTAAAACATGGCCGCTCCCGGACTACCGCACTCGCACAATACCGGCAGCGCAGTCTGTCCATCATGGCAGATTCTCAACCGAGCCCCTTCCACTCCCTCTCCCTTCATAAACCATCTTGCCTGGTGACTGCACCAAGGAGTGCTCGAGCACAGTCCAGTATGGTAAGCTTAAAACCCACACCCCAGCTGTGCGATCCGTACTCAAAGCCGAACCCAAGTACCAGCAATAGTTTAGCGGCGGGGTTGGAGAGGGGAGGGGAAGCTCAATTCTCATCTATCTATCCCCCCCTCCCCCCTTCGTATTAAATGAGAATTCATATGTTTCGGTTGTCCCCGAGAGTGGGAAGTAAGGGAACAAAGAAGGAATGAATGAAGCCCCGGAGTGGGTAATCTTATCGTTTCGTTATCATATCGCTGAACATAGCACATGCACCTACGGTAGCGTAATGAACCCGAATATTTGTGTCTGATTTCGGTGCAGGCGCTCAGTTGACGCACGGATAATTCGCCATAGTCTACAAATTTTTGATCCCTGTGTTCGGGTTCGTTATGCCGGGTATGTGCGAGAGGATCGGAAAAATTAGACCTCACGCTGCTTCTAAGACGTCCAGAATTTCCTCCTTTGGATTAGGGGGAGAAAAAACACAGAGGGTGAGCGGTCTTCTAGCCCTCGGCTGGGGCATATCAAAAAATACGATTGGCCTTGCAAGGAGAGACAACTTCGACGTCCTGGCGCAAGGTTTAGTTGTTCCAGTTTTTACGGTATCTAGACTATCTCTCTCTCTCTCTATCTGTAGCACGATACTGGTGCTGTGCGATGGGTGCACCTTACTAATTGGATTATAGTAAATGCCCAAACGAATTCGTTGGATACTGCCCGTCATCACTGTGAAACCCTACGTAATTGCGTGTCCTCTACTGATAGAAAGTGAAAAAAAGAAAAAAAAGGAAGAAAAAAGGCTCTTTATGATGCTGTAGGACGCCAAATAGCCATTTGATTTCCAAATCGACTTATCATAAATGAGAAAGCACAGTAGAAGTGCTCAACAAGGATTCAGATACCAGGGCCTTACTCGCACTCGAGTACAAGCATGATACCGGATAGGTATTCCCTGCGGCGAGAGTTTTGGCTGTAATACGGGCATGCAGCCACTCTTATCCTCCGAATAGGAATCAGGGAGGGAATCGAACGGTAGATCTCTATTGTGTTTCAAGCTAGGAACTCAAGGCGTTCCCCCTTGACTTGCTCTTGCAGAGCGGATCACCCTTCCTGGTGGCGCAGGGTGTGCCACACAGAATCTCTCCGATGGAACCTGATGCCGTTGAGCATGTTCGATCACGCGGGAGGCTGGCCAATCCAAACAGGTTGCTGTCCAATGCTGTCGTCGGCTTTCCCTTTGCGGAAAAATGGGTAAACCAAGCGCTATTCGAACAATTCGATCCCGAGCTCGAGCACAGGATGTTGTTAATTGAGCGGTTTCACAGCATAAGGGGATAGGATAGGATAAGGGCGGGGCTACTGTATTGAACTCGGATCGTACTGTACTCATAATTACCTGACGCTCGTAAAAATCGACCGCCATCACATATGATACCACCAAAATTCTCAGGCTCTGGCCAATTTTTGGCCTAAATGCAATACTATACCGATATTATAGCAGTCGGCTTTACAAATGCAAGGCAATTGCGAGTGTTCATACCGTACTTACCGACCAAGTGAAGTCTCTCTTTCACAGCTCCAGCGCCGGGGCCAGCCAGCCCACTTTTGCCCACGGAGCACAGAGAGGTCCGACCAACAAGCAAGCTACCATAGCGCAATGTGCCCATCTGCAAAGTGTGTGCTTTTCATATCTACGCCGCTTCGTGTGTGTGGGTGTGGGTGGGTGAGTACGTATACCCGTTGCCCCTAACATACGGTACTAACGCTGAAAGCCACTCTGACCCATTCCGTGTTCCGTGGAGAGTAGATCCGATGGCTCGATACTCGCCACCACCACCACCACCAAACGGCTTTTAAGTTCAAGAAAATTTTCAGCTTTTTTTGTTTGTTTGACATGGGGAACGCCCCCGGTCCCAAGGTATGGTATTGCGCCCGTAGCATAGTGCGCCGGCACAGCATCAAGGGTTATTTATTGGAGGTGTCAATAATTTACAGCTGACAATGCACACACTTGAAATGCGAAGGCCGTACCTCAAAATCCTCGAACTATCAGCCTTAAGGAGGGTACCAGTATGAGAGCCCCTCTATTCTTCTTGATGGTTAGTATCGGATTGCTAGGTAGACTATGGCGGTTTGCTACGGAGCGTTCAGATACACCATACTCGGCAGAAATTGAGGTGCTGTTTGTATTATAGCTTCAGTTAGTTAGTTCGACTCTGTTGAAGACCTCCTAGAGATGGGCAGTGTATCCCTGGGGCTACCGGGTTGGCTCAGGTTCCGCCATACCCAGTAAACCGTCATACCCGGCAATGAGATATAATACCAGAAGCCAGGCTACTAGCGCGGGAAAGTCCAGGGAATTAAGGTTTTCCTAGAATACCTTACTAAGGCTCGCATTATGCTTCTTGTACTCGGGGAGAGTCGTTAAAAATCGGAAGGCATAGTCTAACCCTTGTCTATAGAGAATCGTATGGGCTCAGCAAAGATAGTTTTCCGACTTTTGCTAACCCCCCCCCCCGAGTGTTTTCCCACGATTAGGTTTCGCGGTAATGAGGGAAGCGCCTAAGTTAGACTATCGAGCGGGGGCCTCCTCGGGTGGGTCCCCCCTCTCGCCCGATCGTGGGGAGGAATGGCCAAGTTAACCACTAATCCATTACAATCGCATCTCGCTATGATATCACGGATGACCAAAATCTAAAGAATCTATCCGGGACAACGAGTAATCCGGGACAACAGGTTCAAGTTTTGCTGTGAAAACTTTGTGAATTCATAGCATTTTCGTACGAGACGGCGAGGTATCCGTATTATCGAGCTTTGGGATAGCGAGGTTTGATTATATTAGTACTGAAAGCTCTACTGCAGGGTCTTTGTCAGCATCACACTACCAGAGTGTGAAAACCCAGGTCGAAATTAATATCGCGATATCT
The DNA here is from genome assembly GCA_003521225.1 of Tuber microsphaerosporum. NCBI lineage: Eukaryota > Fungi > Ascomycota > Pezizomycetes > Pezizales > Tuberaceae > Tuber > Tuber microsphaerosporum. The sequence continues at coordinate 29,000 of QOVD01002137.1, forward strand.
TTTTTTTTTCTCTTCCTTTTTTCTTATGATACGAGGAAAAAGGCATAAAATCCCTACATACGAAATATTATCGTTAGCCTTGGCTCTGACCCAAGACATAATTCTGAATTATGGGGGAATTAATCAACAAACCATGCTCCGACTTTAACACAACTAACCCATCCATCACCTTGCCCCTAATAGCGGATTTTTTTTCCCCCAGTCAAAATCACTGAAAGCGCATCTCTAGCTCATGCTTCATAATCTCATCTGTGCTCAACAGTAGAGTGGCAGGGGTATTAGGAACTAATTAAGTGGGGCTTGAATTGTCTTGTCTCAAAATCGATAGATCAACCCCAACCTCGGCAACTCGAAAAAACGCTTTTTCAACTTGAACTCCGGGGCTAGATACTGTACTGTATGTTTAATTGGTGTGCAAAAAAAAGGACGTTACACACAGAAAATTCTTTGACTCGAAAAACTTGCATAACTATTTTTCGCCTCTGATTATGCATGTTGTTCTCAACATGTAAATTCTAATATCATAGTTTCTATCATACTACGGCTTAAGCCGACCCTCGAGAGCTAGGTGAAATATTCTATGACAAGAGAGCATAAATAACTCACCCCATCTGTTCTGTTATGATACTGCTCTATTCTTTCCGCTTTTGATACCACTTTTGGACTACGGTATTACTAGGGCTAGATATGGCACCATCTTTCTCTCTCGGTGCTCAAATGACTCAGCACTCTTGGCGAGTCCAAATAGAACTATCCTCAGCAAATCGCAAACGTCCTAGGACAGGCTTAGCGTTGCCGGGCTGCGAATTTAACCGTTTCAGGCGGGTCAATGGGCGGCCCGGCATGTTTCCCTGAGTAAAATTACATGGCGAACTGTCGGGCACAACAAGCAATTGGCTTAGACTACAAAATGCTTTGAGCTGTCGTTCAAAACTACACAACTCACGGGAGACGAGTCAATAAATGGTGAATGCTTGCTACGCCGCGGGCTCACATCGTATGGAAGGAAACGTTGTATCGATTTCATAGCAGCTGTCATACTGCTTTTCGGCCAGAAGGTTGATCGGACTACCCAAGTTAGACCACAGTTTACTCCCAATGTCGATGGCTAATTGTTTGTTTTAATATCATGAATATTTGCAATAGGAATCCACTCATGGATAATGCCTTTGGCAATAATGCTATCGTGTCCTCCTCGCACGATGTCGATAACCTGGGAGTCCCTGGCGCTGAATGCAGTCTTTGGCCGTGGGTTGGGGGTGTTTGATGGCGAGGTGCTGTGTTGGATCTTTAAGTTCTACCGGTACTTGAACACAGAGTATCTGGCAATTTATGAAATATGTAAATATGGGGAGGAGTTGGGGCCAGGAGTAGAGACACTTGCGAATAGTTGCTTAGGTGGAGACCTATGATAGGAGCGGAGACTGTTAGCAGACTCCTCAGGGGATCAACGATAGAAAAACTCAAAGACTTACTCTGAGCAACCTTTCCCCCTCTCATACACCTATTCCTCTCACTCTATCATCTATTACTGCTGGGGCCCTAAACCCTTCTTGAAAGCACTTGTATCATATTGACGAAAAGGTAATCATATGTTCTGGAGGTTGAGGGTTAGAAAAGTCATCAACATCCACGCGAGCTTCGCCGGATACTATATCATACCAGTAGTGATGTGATGGTATGTATATAACTGCCCATAATAGAGGGTAGACATTAAGGCATTAACAACCTTGACCCTCATCTGCAAAACAAAAGTGGTTCGCCAGGCATTTTTCCCTTTTAATGCCTGACTACATCCACTCGGCGGCGGTTCGAACATGCGGTATATAGTCCCTGCTTCAAATTAATACGGGGCCAGTTCCTTAGCCATTAGACCATAGGAACCGGCCGGTAATCACTTCTTCCCTTCGAATTTTAAGTGTGATTCTCCTTTAAACCCGACATCTTTCTGATAACAATATAAAGCGATGCAATTCTTATATTTATTACTTGCTATGACCCCCGCGTGAAATTGTGCTTACCTTCCCCTTCCCCCCTCTTTTTTGTCCTTTGTATCTTGTCTGTGTGTACAAACAATTTTCCTTTTTCTCACAAACTCGACCTTTATTGGGTGATTGTAGTATTATACCCGGAGTAGGGGTTACTGTTCTTTCACTAGTGCTATTGTAGGATTTGATGCTATCTTGTTATAGTAAACCCTACTTCATTGACCCGAGAATATTTTAATGTGACCAGTTTATACAGTGACAAACCCCTTCCCTGCCTAGGAGGGATCTAACTTAACCCCTTTATACTCTTTATAAAACATTGAACTAACTACCTCTAAAGCACCCAATTTTATTTAAATCCCAGTTGCATTCATTCATTCATTCATCGTCATCACTATATTATTTCCAAAATCGGTGTCGTCGTCCCCTTGTCCAACATTACTGTACCTGTCACTCACACACGATCACTCGCATTTCGAATTGAGGACAAAGGAAGTTTCCTATTATGATATAAAACATAGCCGTAGGGACGAGAGAAGTCCCCCCATTTGCTTTCGTGAAGTTTAGTGTCCTTATGCCAAATTTACAACAGCGTAGTAGCACCGGGGTGATGACTTATGCGAGGGAGGAAGTACTGTAAGTGCACTATGTCATATTTGGCATTTTTGCTTCCGGCTCTGAGTCCTCTCTCGGTGGTAATAGGCATTTAGGAGATTGATCCTGGGTCTATGTATTTAATAGGCGTAGGCATAGTAGGTACCTTTATCAATTTTGTTAATAGCCAACTTGCTCACTTAGTTCGTTGGAAGCCAGGAGATATTGGTCCCTGGTTTATATTATCTCTAGAGGAATGCTCTTCACAAAAAATGGACATACTAGAGAGTCGAGCCACATTTCGATTTTTCAGCGTAGCTGTGCTAGGGGGGATGCTAAAGTTTGTCTATAGTCTGACTTTCTAAGATATTTTGGTATTGAAGGCTGCCAATAGTATTTGGTACTTGGTGGGTTTGAGGCATACAGAAATGGTGGAAATTGGCTTCAATGTCGTACCTATTCGATTACAATAGAGTTTTGATATACGGCGACTTGATGTAAGAAAGCCCTTGATAAGTTAAATTGAGACCTACTCCCCAAAGCGCTGACCTGACTGTAAAATATTTCCGATAACTGGAAATACTCGCCTCAGGAATAGAAGATCCCAGTCCAAGCCGTTCCCTAATGAGATCTAACTCTAATATACATAGATGGTTATGACTACTATTGCAGAACTTTTCCTCCGCTCTAACTCCTGACCTTCACACCTTCTAATTCTAGATAGGCTTGGTCTAGTAAGCCTGAGATAATTTGATTCTTATCACTTCGACATTCAAAACCTGTAAAACACAATTGAGGTGTCCTACCCCTCTCCCCATGTCTTCCTAAATTGCGTGAGCACCACGGCGTTTCCCTTTCATCTAGAGCCTCCTTGGAAGGTAGGAAAATTCGTATGAGGTCCGGAACCTCTACAGGTTTCTCACTGCTCTTGACTTTTGAACCGGGATCATGCGTGACGTATTACCCCACTCCGTTCCTTCCCTCCCATTCCACGCCAGGCCGTCATGTGTCCTTGCGGAAGCTAGGTATTCCAGGCACCTCGACGAGCACGCCTTCGAGAGGAGAAAAGTTGTGGCTCTTAGTGATTTTATAATACCTCCAACATGGGGTACGTTGAACATCCTATAATCAGCGCGGCCCACAGCTAGACTCTCTACATAGAGTTTGAAATAATATCCAATCTTGGGAGTGTGTAGAGAGGGAGCTAGAAACGTGTGAATCCGACCCTTCATGCCCATCTCACCGGATGCAGTACGCTCTCTGCATTGAGGCAAGAAGATATCCTAAGCCGAAATTCTCTAGTGAGGCTCTGAACGGTATAGTTCCTTATAGGCCGTGCAGGGGAGTATCTTCCATGTCCGCAGAAACTTCTGAAGGGGAAACCAGAGCGAGTGAGATTATATGAATCATAGCTCAAATCTAAATCTCTCAATCTCTTAGCTTTGAGAGATGGTGGAGAGCTAGATCTCACTTTAATAATATGAAGGCATGGTGCGTAGGCGTGATAGAAGGCCCCGAAATCTGCCCCAGCGCTGTAGTTGGGCACAGTGTGCTAAAGCTATTTGTCCGGCACTGTGCACTATGAGCTTGTATTGAGTTTGTGTTTAACTTGGTAAGACCGATCCCTGGGGGGGGGGTGCACTTGCTCAGGCTGGAGTTGCTGTCCGGGAACTCGATAGATACGGTGATAAGTTGCTCGTTTCTGAGCGAGTGATTGAGTTTGGCTGTCAGTGATATGGCCTATGGTCTGAATGAACCGCTTTCCGCCACTAATTATCGTAATATCTCGTACGTTAGAAACAGATTCAGTCCAAGTGTTTTGAAAAGGTTGGACTCCCCAGACGATAGTACAATTCAAACCAGTTGCAATTGTTTATGATACAGCATCGAGCTAATTCTCACGTGCGGGGAGCCACGCCCTCGGGACCTTGCAAGTGATAACTTCTGCGGCAGAAGCCGTGTCTTTCATCCTAAAGAGCCTTAGCATAGGAAGCTAAGGAAAAGAAAATGGAAAAAGGGTTCTGGTTTGGAAACCCTCCAAACAAAACCACCCCCGGCCTCAACTACTGAAAATGATGAGTAAGCCGTTTCACCTCAAATCGAATTCACCCCACTGGCCAAAGATTTTTTGAACGAACTCTTGAAAGAACATCGTGTTTTCCCGCCATCGTTTCAATTTCCCCTCACCTTTTCCTTATTCGTCCAGAATGGCTTCCTGGAGAGCAAATTTTGCTCGGCTCTTCAGAAGCGCCGCAAGGCTTTCCGAGAGTTTTACTACCAATTCGTGTAGAACTTCATCCCAACTCCCACTACTATCTCGCAAATCCAATAATGTCTCAAGTCCTATTATCACGTCCATTCGGTCGATGGCCACATATGAAAGGAAGAAGCCTCACGTTAATATTGGTATGATTAGCCATTTGCCCCACTTTTTTTCTTGGGAATTTGCGCTGATTTGCTCTTTTTTTCTTCTACATCTGACAGGCACCATTGGACATGTCGATCACGGAAAGGCTAGTGGTCAATGCAATTGATGCTTGATGAGTGTAAATTTTCTGACATTCAATAGACTACCTTGACCGCTGCTATCACGAAACATTTATCTTCAAAGGGCCAAGCTAGTTTCCATGATTATGCTTCTATCGATAAAGCCCCCGAAGAACGAGCCCGTGGTATCACCATTTCGGCCGCCCACATTGAATACGAAACCGATTCCCGCCATTACTCCCACGTCGATTGCCCTGGACACGCTGATTACATCAAGAACATGATTACTGGTGCTGCCTCTATGGATGGTGCTATTATTGTCGTTGCTGCTTCCGATGGTCAAATGTAGAATTTCTTCACGATTTTGAGAGATTGCCGTTTTCGATGCTAAGGTTCGTTTTAGGCCCCAGACCCGTGAACACCTCCTACTCGCTCGCCAAGTTGGTGTCCAGAAAATCGTCGTCTTCGTCAACAAGGTCGATGCTCTCGAGGACGCGGAAATGTTGGAACTTGTTGAAATGGAAATGCGTGAACTTCTGTCTACATATGGCTTCGATGGCGACGAAACTCCAATTATCATGGGATCTGCCTTGTGTGCTCTTGAGGGCCGCCGACCGGAAATTGGAGAACAGAAAATCAGTGAACTCCTGGCTGCTGTCGATACCTGGATTCCGACTCCTCAGCGGGACCTTGACAAACCTTTCCTGATGGCTGTTGAAGGTTTGTGGTGGCCTAGCCAACTGCACTCGATCCTGAACCCCTGAGCTAACCCTCTATAGACGTTTTCTCTATCCCTGGGCGTGGGACTGTTGCTACTGGTCGTGTTGAACGCGGTATCCTCAAGAAGGGCGAGGAAGTTGAACTTGTCGGCTATGAAGATGTCCCAATAAAGACTATCGTTACTGGCCTCGAAACTTTCAAGAAGGAACTTGACGCTGCCCAAGCGGGTGATAACTCTGGAATTTTGCTCCGTGGTGTTAAGCGTGAACAGGTCCGCCGTGGCATGGTTATCGTCAAGCCCGGCACTACCAAGGCTCACAATAAATTCCTCGCTTCGCTTTATGTCCTTACTAAGGAGGAGGGGGGACGCCACACTGGATTCCATGGCAACTACCGCCCACAAATGTTCTTGAGAACCTCTGATATCCCGGTCACAATCGACCTCCCTGAAGGATCCACCGACGATAGCCACAAGATGATCATGCCCGGAGACAATCTTGAGGTTCAGTGCACCATCTACAAGCCTATGGCTGTTGACCCCGGTCAACGATTCAATCTCCGAGAGGGTGGCAGGTAAGTTTATACTTTCCCTACTCAACTGCTGGGGTAAATTCTAACAATCTCTGATAGAACTGTTGCCACTGGCTTGGTCACTCGAATTCTCTAGTAACAGCTTGTAAAATTCTTGCCTACATGCCAGTGGGCGCCATTTTTACCGAGCAAGGTTGAGATGGTTTTTCTTCTACGCCTAACTCCCCTTCACCATGGTTTTGCACTGTTCTTTTTCTTTTCCATGGGCTGGCATAGCAATCTGTTCATATATGCCAAATTTGGTTTTATGGAAATGAAAAAGAAAAAAAAAAAAGAAAAAGGGATATCGTGCGCACTACATATTATAGAAGTACAGTCTACCATAGAACAGAAGTATGATTTCAAGCAATCGCCCGAGCAAACATGATAACCCCTTTAACGCCCTGATGCCGAATGAAGTGAAGGAAAGATTCTAATCTATCATTACTAAGGGGCGGATCAATGAACTTCCGCCATGGCAATGTATCTGTGAAACAGTCAGCAACATATATCTGCCAAAGTGATCAATTGACTCGCCCTTTATTCTCCACAACACCACGACTCCTGATAACAGCCGTGTACTTGATCACCCACTGCGGAGCCAAGTTCGCGTCGGTCCCGAAGAGCCCGAATTCATCCACCACCAATTGTCTCAAGGTGTCAACAGGCAAGATATCCGTGCAGTCGTTATGAGTCAGCAACTCGATGTTCCTCTCCTTAGCGTAGAGTATCAAGGGCTTAGGCACGACGCAGCAATCCCTGATATTAATCTGGTCGACTGAGGGCTTAACATTCGTGTGTGGAAGCAACTGAGACAGCCTAGTAGCTCCAAACTCCGCCAATCCGATCCTAGATATCTTCTTTGCGGAATGCAGACCCTCAAGGGTACGGTATGTGCGGACCCATTCGTTGACGTCTTCCTCCGAGGATATGTCTTCGTCTTCAGCGTCGAAAGAGATGTTGGGGAAGGAGACAATCAACAGGTCGATGGAGGATATTCCGAGCTCCTTGCACACTAGATGTACGGCCTCTTTGGTGTGTGTGCAGCGAGAAGAGGACGGGATTCCCGGGAGGTAGAACAGTTTCACTTAAGAATAGTCAGCAATTGAGTGTCTTATTTATTTAGCCAGTGCAGCAAGTCTCAACGAGGGCTTAAGTTACCAGTCACGTCGTACTCTTCTCGCTCTTCTGAAAGTCCGTGTGACTCACCACCCTCCATAGGAACGTACAGAACCCTATCCGATCCTAATTTTGTCCACTCTTCCGGCGCCAGTCTTGCTGCCGAGTTGCTCGTCGCTGCGGTGGTCGGGCTTGCCCTAAGTGGGATTGTGGAGGAGGAGGCCGCTCTAAAGTTTTCGCGCAAAGAGTTAACCAACTCCGTATTCGACTTTTCGAGAGTTGGCTTGCGGATAACTCCTGCGCCAGCAGTCATGACATTTCCGGTTGAGAGAATACATCTTGAAGCCATTATTTTGTAGGGGTTCTCTTTTTTTCTCCTCTTTGGCTCTAGTGACAGTGGGGTATCAATGGCGGGGTGAAATATGACGAGATGAAACGAGAGTAAGGGGCCGAGGGAGAAGGAAGCAAAGTATGCCAAGGAAAGTTTGTAGAGAGGAAAGAGAGAGAGAGGAGGAGGAGAGAATACGAATAAATAGGGAGGGAAAGGAGAAGAGTTCCTAGTATTGATCTAACTAGAAGGAAGAAAAGAAAAACATTGCTTACAAACAGGTAATAGAATCTAATACAAGGCCGGAGTTTACGATGTCGACGGCCTACTAAGACTAATCTTGAATTTTATCGTTGCACAAGACAGGCCCGGGGACTTCTTTTTTAAAAAAAGAACCGGACGCCATCTGCGTATGCACGAATAAGCCGCATCACACCTCTCACCTTACTTACCGAATGACAACCATTCTGCCACAGCTCCTTTTCTCTCCTTCGCCCCACCTTAATTCTTTCTCTTTCTATCAGTGAATCTTTCCGGCTCCTTGCTTCTCTTCCATTCTCTCCAGATAGAGGTGTTTTGCTTTTACTGAATTCATTTTTCCTTTCTAATGGCCATCAGGTATGTTGGTTGGGGTTCCCAAGGGCCCCGCCGGATGCTTTCAGATTACTGATAATCCACACCCCCGTATAGATATCTCGTACTCCTCTCTCGCCAGGGGAAAGTGGTACGTTAAGCCAGGCACCCATCTCGCAGAGAGCAAACGCAGGACTGACTCTCGGGGATGTCCTCCAGCGCTTAGCAAAGTGGTTCACAACTCTGTCCCCCAAGGAGAAGGCCAAGATAGTCAAGGATGTTACTGCTTTGGTTCTCGCCCGTAGGACTAGGATGTGCAATTTTCTCGAATACAAAGGTCTCCACCCCTCACATCTATCTATCTATCCAGCCGAGGAGAGGGGGAGGGGATGGGTAGCTAATCATCCCGGCTTACAGATTCCAAAGTGGTCTACCGCCGTTATGCGTCCCTCTTCTTCATCGCCGGAATCGACTCAGGGGACAATGAGCTTATAACCCTTGAGATTGTCCACCGCTACGTTGAGCAGATGGATAAGTACTATGGGAATGTTTGCGAGCTAGATATTATCTTCAATTTCCAGAAAGCCTACTTCATTCTAGACGAACTTCTCATCGCCGGTGAACTGCAGGAAAGTTCAAAGAAGAATGTACTGAGATGTATCTCCCAAGAAGATGCTCTTGAAGACATGGAAGTGAGTCCCAAACTACCCCTCATCCTCATTAATCCTCCCCTCTACCCTCTCCTTCTCAAACCCCACTCTTTCTCTCTCTCGCCGTCGTCGGATGCCCCCTACATTTCTGCTCGTTCCTTGTTTTTGATGAGTTTTATCGCGTCTGAAATAGTTGTCGTAAACCAAACTAGCTCATTCATGATTTACTTCTCGGCCAGGGTTTATGTTGATGGTTTGTTTTCTTTAATTTTGTTTTTGTGAAGCGTAGCTTGGCAGTGGTTACTTTGGTCGGTTTATGGAATGATATCCATGATGCATGAGAGTAAAAAGATGAATGGGAACGAAAAGAGAAGCGAAGGGAGAGTGTGATGAGGGCTCATATACTGGTCTAAGAATTAATGGCTGGGGGGGATGGTGCTTTCTTTCTTTCTTTCTTACTTCCTTGTAATTATTTATTGGAGTTTGGGAGATGGGCTTCCTGGGAATGACACCCCGTAAGGTGCATATCCGGAGGGGTTCTTACAAATAATACATACAATGAAATTTTCCTAGTGAGGAGTGAACGATTTCCGCGGATACCGTATGGCAGCCCAACTTCAAGAAACCCGACATCTAATCATACTAATCGAGCACATACATCCTTTCAGCCCCAGCACCCCGAGATTAGGCATCACAAGCTTGTACTCGTACTCGTACAGGCACGTTCGGCAGTATGACTCCCTTCCCGAAAGTTCAAGACACCTTGCCCTAGAAACCCTAACTGTCCCTCTACAACACCTGCAC
>QOVD01002141.1:0-22849 GCA_003521225.1 Tuber microsphaerosporum
CTGGGGTCCTCCCCGGAGTCGGGGGGCGATTTTACGGCCCCAGCTCCACCCCACTCCCCTACCCTAATCCCCGTCTGATCAAAGGAAAAGCCTGCGACGTCCTGGCATCAGTGCTACGTGAGGCACAGTCCCCTCTCCCTCGCCGCTTCATAGTCTCCGTCAGCGATAAAGGAGCCATCTCCCTCACGGTCACGGATCGACACAGTCCCGGATCCTCATACTCCCCTTTCTTCGATGCCTTCTCCACCAAACTCAACCAAGCCTTTGCCGTGGGAACTTGCACTTGGGAGACGTTTCGGATGGCCCCGAATTTCCTTCAGGGCGTACTGCACAGACTCCCCATTGAGATACTCCCAGACACCAAGATGGACTATTCCCATTCCTGCTGGAATCTCTCCATAACGCCACTGGTCTTCGAATACTTTCGTCCCGCTTCCTTAACCCCAACCCCATCTCTAGGGGCTCAAAACAGGCAACCTCGGTCATCGTTACGGTCCACCCGGATCACCTCGACGATCTCCTTAAACCCTTCTATCTTCTCGGCCAAATATGTAGACCGGAGAAGGCTTTCCGCAAATCCCCCCTTGGAATATGTTCCAACTGCTCGTCCTTTGGCCACCCGGCCCGGCTCTGCAAGGCAACCCACCCCACCTCTCCGCTCTGCTCTCCTCACCCTACCCGAAAAGAACACTGCTGTCAAAACCCGTCCTGCCCAAAAGAGGGCAATTACAAAGTGGTTCCTGGCTGCTGCCCCATCTCCCCCTTCAGATGCCCCAACTGCGAGGGCCCTCACTCAGCCTCAGACTTTGCTACCCCAACCCGTCCAGCGGATCAGACACGCCCGCCCCCGGCCACAGAGTCGATGGACGGCTCTGAAGGGGACGACGGGATGGACATCTCCACTCCCGACATGGTTTCCCCCACACCAAGGGTCCTCTTCCCCCTATTTGATCCCACGACCCCAAGACCGGGCAACGCAGGCCCCCTCACCGTGCCCCCCACAGCAGCTGACCCTACCCCAGGCCCCAGTGGCCCCCTCCCCCAAGGGGTTCCGCTGTCCTTCTCCTCCTCCTCGAATCAGGGCGTTGCCCACTAATGCGGAAAAGCGCCGCAAAGTCATCGTCCCAGTCTAAGATTTCCTTCGTACAACACAACCTCCTGGGGAGTTGGAAAGTGTTCCTTGCCTTGTTTAATAGTTTTTCTTTACTTAAATTTCCCGTTGACATTGTTGCCGTTCAGGACCCTCCTGTCAAGTTTGGACGCCTTCCTTCCTTTGCAGGCTTCAAAGTTTTTTCCCCCACCCCGCCCGAGACCCGAAGACCAAGGGTCGCCACATATGTTTCCTTTGCTTGTCTGGAAAGGGCCTCGGTCCTCCCAGTTTTGACGGGCTCAGACCGTTATTTTTCCCTTGATTTATTTTTTGATTCCCCTCCGAGAGGCTCGTCCAATAGATGGAGAGTCTCTAACTATTATAATACCTTCACCCATGCTGGGGGCACCTCTTCGGTTCCCCCCACCACGGTTTGTAAAAGATTTTCCTTTCCTACCTTGATTCTTGGGGACTTCAATGTCCACCACCGCACTGCTGATCCGCTCAGACATTTCAGTCAATCTGACATGTCTCGTTCCTCCCCTTATTTCAACCTAGCGGCTGCCTTGGATTTTTCGCTTTTTAAGGTTGCAGGAGTCTATACTAGGTTTTCCTTTGATGCTCACGCTAGGCCTGGGGTCATTGACCTTGCCTTTGCAAATGTTTTTCTTTCCCGACTAGTTAAGGCCGAGTGGTCTACGCCTCTTCCGTCCACTGGTTCAGACCACGTCCCTTGTGTTGTTTCCTATGATTTTTCTCCCTTCAAACCTGCGCCTCCACAACCAGACTGGGTAAGGCTTGATTGAGAAGGGGCCACAGCGGTCCTGGACACGATCCAAATCTCTACCCCAGTTCCCTCTCCCTCCATTGATCAACTAGACGCTTGGTTTGAGTTCAACTTTGCCAAGGTTCAAGAATCCCTCTGGTCTAACGTTCCCTTTTCTCGTCCCTCACCCAGGGCCAAACCTTCGTGGTCTCCCCTCCTCTCCTCACTTAGGAAAGCATACCACGCTGCAGCGAGACGCGCCCGCAAGGCCAAACGACGGGACGACCCTCTTTCCCCAGCCGAAGCCCACACTCCCAGGGCGGCCTACTTCAAACCGATCCAACAGGCCAAGGTGAAACACTGGGAAATGTACCTATCAACCACGGACACCCATTCTGTCTAGCACGCCAGACGGGCCGTGTCCGGCTCCCCCACTGCCAGATTCTCCTCCTTTCCGGGGGTGGACTCGCCTGCCCAGATTAATAAGGCCCTCCTCAATCACTTTTTCCCGCCAAGACCTAGTCCGGGCTACCCTCGCTTCGCTACCCTTGACCCCGACGCTACCCCTGTCACCAAGGAGGAGGTAAGCACGGCCCTTGGGGCATGCTCCCCCACCTCGACCCAGGGACCGGACACCATCCCCTACTCGGTCTGGAAGAAGGTACATTCAAGGTACCCGAACCTCATACCCGCGCTGCTTTCCCCCTTCCTGTCGCACGGTCACCTTCCGAGCTCTGGCAAAGAAGCGGAGCGTATGATCCTAGATAAACCCGGGAAACCCTCCTACGAGTCCCCTGCCTCCTTTAGGGTAATATTCCTCCTCAAAACCTTCTCCAAAATTCTTGAGCGCATCGTCTGCTCAAGACTTGGTAAGATGGTTCGCACACTTGGGCTCATTCATGGGGACCAATACGGTTCCCTCCCTGGAAAATAAACCTTCGACGCAGCGGCTACCCTCGCCCATGAGGTTCGGGCTCTTCAAGCTGACCTGGGCTTTAAGGCCTCTACCCTCTTCTTGGACATCAAGGGTGGTTTCGACAACGTTGACTCCGCTGTCCTCTCCTCCAAGTTGCAGTCCCTCGGTACTCCCATCTACTTGGTGAAGTGGATCTCCTCCTTTCTATACGGCCGCCGATGTCGCCTCCTCTTCCAAGGCTCGCCAAGGACCTCCTTCCTGGTGTCGGTAGGTACCCCCCAAGGCTCCCCGCTCTCCCCCCTGTTATTCGTAATTTACGTCTCCTCCATGCACCTCTTCATCCCTGGTTGGCTTGTCCTCTCCTATGGGGACGAGTTCGCCATCACTGTCTCCTCCCCCTCCTATGAAAAAAACATCTCTCTAGTGGCCGGCCACTACCGGAGACTTTCCGCCATTGGCTCGCAACTAGGCGTCCCCTTTTCAGTTCCAAAAACGGAACTTATCCACAGGCGGCCCTCGCTACAGAGGGGCCCCCACTCTGCTGCCCCTATCACCCTGGATGGGAGCACCTTTCGCCCCGCCGCTTGCCTCAGATGGCTCGGGTACTGGTTCACTCTCTCGCCCTCCACCTCGCCCCACTTCAACAAGAGACTTGCCCTGGCCAAGGGTGCCTTTGCCGTAATCCGTTCTCTAGGCTCGCCAGCAAAAGGCATTCCCCCTTTCGTGTCCCAACGCCTGGCTATGGCGGTTATCCGCCAGGTCCTCCTCTACGGTGCCGATCTCTTTGTTCCAAGTGTGAAGATGACCGAAAAAATGGAGGTGTTTTGGAGAAAGGTTCAGAGGTGGTCCACCTCGTGTTTTTCCTCCACGCCTACGGGCATCTTGTCTTTCGAGTCCTGCCTTCCACCAATCTCCCTTTTAGCGTCCCATCAAAGTCGCCTCGCTGGCCTCCGTATCTCATGCCTTCCCCCTTCTGCAAATCAGGCAACCGCCAGATTGCACCCCTCTTTCCCTGGCTTGGACGACTGGAGATCTCCCATTTCCGCGAGACAATACGCCACCTGGCTACAACCCAACTACCTCCCCCTCAACTGGGCTACTTCCGCGTCAGGATGTAGAAGGCATCTACCTCTCGACTCTATCATTCACAGCGCGTATACGGCCCTCATCTACCCTACATATTTCCCGCTAGTCAGGACTAATCTCATGGAATTGCCTATCTCCCTCCCTGACCCGCTGCTCATGTCCAAAGCCAACAGGCGCCTCAAACTCCTCCTCAGACAATCCCTCCTCACCTGCTGGCAGGTGGATTACTCCCCTCCCCTCTACTATAAGTTTCCTCCCTCCCTGTCAGCCCACCCATTCGAAGGACTCCCCCGTTTTGTGGCCGGAAGGATTCACCAGATGAGGGCCGGTAAGAGCTATCTCGCCCGCCATTCTTCCTGGTACAACAACGACAACCCCAGACTTTGCCCACACTGCGAGAGCGAGGTGTAAAACTTTCAACACGCCATCCTGACCTGCCCATCGAGATGGGAAGCGCACTCCCTTGTCCTCCCAAGGGATTTGTCGCTGGATGTTTCTCCCCTCTTTGGGGTTCCGCTTCTCTGCTTAAGGGCCTCGCGGGCTACATCCTCTCCACCGCCACGGGTTTCCCACCGGAAATGCCCCCTTACTGCGTACCGCCTCCGTCGGTAGTCCCATCCGCCACCCTGCGAGGGCCAGCCGGTAAGGGCCCAAAAGCGAGACTGTTCTCGTCCAGCAACCTCCTAGAAGGTATCACAGATACGCGTGCCAGGACCTTGATGATTTGCAACGCCCCGGTTGCTCCTTGACTTCATAATTTTGCTGGTGTTACTTTTGATTTTATGGTTTAATTTTGTCTGTTAAAAAGTAGTTTTTGATGATTATACGTTGGTTGTGTTAAATTTGTCGAAAGCGACTGGGTTCGTTGCTATTGGAGGAGTAGTTTTGTTTTTGGGTTTTGTTTGTTTTTATATTGTTTAGTGTTTGTGGGTTTTGTTTTGGCCATATCTGATGATGCACGCTATTTCTTGTAACTTAAAACAACGAATATATGATATAAAAAAAATTAAAATTAAAATTAAAAATAAAATTAAAAATTAAAAAAAAATTAAAAAAAATTAAAATTAAAAAATTAAAAATTAAAAAACCGACGAGTGGTTAGTCACGAACGATCTCCTCTCCACCTCCGGCGATTGAAATCTCAACACCATGAGACATCATCGTCAACTCCACCCCCTCCCTCTCCTCTCCTGTGATGGCCTCGCTGCCTAGGAGGGTGACGACACTACCTTCTTCTTCTTTTATTATGGCCTCGCCTTGAGAAAGCGTTGTCCTAGAAGTTGTTTGAAGGCTCTGTCTCACCCACCTCCTCGTCTCACGGTGGCAAGCCTCGCTTAGCGGTCGCCCCGGTCGCCTTTACTCCTTTCTACATTTACGGTCGGTGTTACGGTGCCCGGACCTTGGTGAATGTACGCCCTTGATTCTATGGCTTGTCCCTTATTGGGGAAAGCTTGGGTCAGTAACTTCGCGGTACTCGCTATCGTCCTCTTGGTCCGAAATCAATCGAGCATGGCCTGTTTGTCGGTTGTTTCTAGCGAGCTGTATTGCCTTCCACCCTCTCTCCTCGCCCCATCGTTTCGTCCCGTGGCCCGGTTACAGCCACCCTCTTGTTCCTCCCTCGTCTTCACTTACACGGCCGGCTTGGATTACTCTCTCGGCTGGTATCCACTCTGCCGGGTGGCTCCACTCGACCCCGCGACGGCCCACGGTCGCATTCCTCGGTTACACCTGTTCATGGTATTGCACCACCTCCTTGAATGACTTCAGCCTGGGAACGATTGAATTTCTTCTGGCTTCTTTCGTTTTTTGATTGCCACTCGTTTCCGCCTCAAGGGTGATGGCCGGCCCCTTTCAGTGATCGTTAGTGTAGTGCTTACACTATGTCTCAGTTTGGTTTTCTTTCTCATGGGTTGCTCTTGTTTCTCTTTCCTTTCATTTGCATTGGTTAGACGTTTCATTCCTTATTTCGCTGCGAAGGCAGTGTTCTTTTCGTCAGGGGGTATGAGTTTATGGCAAGTGGGTTTCCTGTTGTTTCCTGCTTATAGGGTTTTGGGGATTTACTTTGTCGTCCACTTCGGCCAGCCGATGTTGTTTTTCTCTCTTTTCTGCGAGATCGTTCGGTTAGGCCCACACCAGAGGGTTTTGGGATGATGGCGTTTTCCACTGGCGCCAGGTTGGATTGGGGTTTTTTCTTGGCCATATCTGATGTTGCATGCCTGTTTTGTGCCCAGTAGTTGTAAACAAATGCACCTTGATATAAAAAAAAATAAAAATAAATAAAACCGTGGAGTAGTTAGTTCCTCACGCAACCATCTAAGTACTTTCTTATACTATTAATTCAAGATATCTTTACTATCACGATTCCTGGCGAATAAAGAGAAGTGTCTCTTAAGCGAGATTCTTGACTACACGATAGGAGCCAGTGTATTCGGCTATCAAAGTAGTGTACCAGAACCTCGCAGTTGTTACCTGCTGCATGTATCGCCCGGAAGGAAGGATCGTTACAATATTTCGCAGTCTCAGGAACCAAGCAGCAGCAAGGCCTCCAACAGAGCAGAAAAGAGACCGGCTAGAGACAGCCTAGTACGATTCATCAAAGACTCAAAAGAACTGTTCACGATCGACGAAGCTGCTAGGCAGGTATCTAGGGACGAAGCACAGCAAGTCCTAGCGGAGTCATCAAAGGAACTCGAAATGGCAAGACCACCAACCCCAGGCGGGTTTCCAGAATCACCCAAAAAAGCCACTCCAGCACAAGCTGCACCAGGAAACAACCCTGACGATTCAGACTGCAGTAGTGACTCAGACAGGATATCCGAAGGCACAGGTCCTAGTAATAGGCCAGCTAGTCCCAGCCCTAGCTCTGCCACAACAGCAAAGCTAAGCATCAAAGTACCAACCCCAATGAAGGTTACCGGCAAAGGTGACGACCTCAAACCAGAAGCATTTGACAGATGGTACAACTCAGTCCAGCTCTACCTACGCCTTCATTGACTACGACACAGTGTGGAAGGATCAGGGAACTACTGGATTTTGTATACAGAAGAACCAGCACAAGAAGTAGCATTTTAGGCTGCAGAACTCTATGGTGAAGATATCACCAGAGCCCTCTTAATCACATACCTAAGGGAACGATTCCAATCATCAAAACAGAAAGACAATACCTATAGAGAGTTCCATGATATCCGACAAGTCAAGAATGGCAAAGTTCAAGAAATCGCAACTGTTGCCAGAGATATGCTTATGCACAGATCACGACTACCTCCAAATACCAGTAGTGACTACACTTTTATCCAACAGCTATTCGCATGTATGCACTCCAAACTACCAGAAGATGTGGAGTCTCGGTATGAAGGTGATAAGTCTATTCAGGATATTATTGCTAGTGCAGAAAGACTAGATGCCATCAATCAAAGTACAGGGGCATACACAAAGGACATGAATGAAAAGAAAGACCACGTCTATAAGGATCAGAACCAGGAAGGAAAACCAAAGAATGGATTCAACCAACAAACTAATTCCTCCAAGAACAAGGATCGAAAAGATTAAGGTGCCTGTTTTAACTGTGGTGGCAAAGGACATATAGCAAACCACTGTCCCAGCAAGAGCGACAAAGGAAAAACGAAGATTAAGAAGGAAGGTTCTTCCAACTTAGCAGAGCCACAGGATGAATATGACGAAGTTTCTATCAACTCTCTCGAAATCAAAAGCTATGCATCAGCCAAAGCAACTCGACCAGCAACTATCAAAGTACAACATCCACTAGAAGGTACCATATTCATCAAGGGAAAGGAAGCTAGAGTTTTGTTTGATAAAGGAACGATTAGAGCAAACCTGATAAGCGCAAACTTCCTCACTGTCTATGGTATCCCATTTTCAGAAATGATAAACCTACAAACATACATATGGCCATGACATTATCTCGATCAGAAAGCCATAGAGAATGTATCGTTGACCTCTCAGTTGGAAAGCTCAATGCTAAAGGCAACAAAATGATTGTTGGAAATTTAGCAAAATACGACGCACTTATAGGAATGCTATTCCTCCAGCAACACCAAGCTACAATTGAATGCGGCAAATTAGCCATAGTGTTTCCCAAACAAAAGGTTAGGATTAACTGCACACCTACTAGCAGAAACATAAGAGCGGCTCTAGTTAGCACTGAAACTATTATGGAACAACATCCTTTAGTGTTCCCAGAAGTTATCCCAGAAGGACTACCAGCACTCAGCAAGATAAACCATGAGATTAGACCCCAGCCAGGAGCGGAAAAGAGGAGCCTACCAACCTACTCTATCCCAGAACGCTGGGTGTCTGACCTTGGTAAATGGATAGAAGAACAAATTGGCAGTGGGATTATGGAACGAAAAGCAGTACATGGAGCAGCCCCTATGTTCGCCCAGGAAATGAAAGACAAGACACCCGTGTGGCCACTGGTTGACCTCACTGCAAGGAAGGATATAACCATAAAGGACGATGAAACTCTTCCAAACCAATGGATGATCATGAACTCACTAACAAGAGCAAGATATTGAAGCTAGATAGACCTCAGCGATGCCTATTTCCAAACGAGAGTTTAACCAAAAGATGTTGATAAACACGGTTTCAAATTACCTTTTGCCTCTTTTGTCAGCAAAGTTATGTTGCAAGGAGATATGAATGCCCCAGGAACATTCATGCGCATAATGTCTAATCTATTCGCCGATTAACTAGGAAAATTTGTATGGGTCTACATTGACGATATACTAATATTTTCCTATACAGATAAAGAGCATTTGAAACACATATCAAAGGTGTGCGATAAGCTCAAGGAAGCGAAGCTCTATGCAAGCAGGAAGAAATCGGAATTCTTCTGCACCAACATGGATGTGCTAGGACACATAATTGACGAAGAAGGTCTGATGCCATCACCTGAGAAGATAACAAAAATTGAAGAATGGACTACACCTCACAATGAAAAGAAACTCCAGGAATTCCTCGGTACTGTTAACTATATCAGCCAATTCCTGCCAGAAATAGCAACAATAGCTGCACCCCTTATGGCGCTTACTGGAACGGAGTAATTTGTGTGGACTGCAACACATGACCAAGCAATGGAAAATGTTAAGCGAATCGTTGCACAGAACAAGGTTATGAAACCATGACACTATGAATTATCATTACCAATATGGGTGATAACCGATGCATCAGATACTGGTGGTGGAGCACGGGTAGGACAAGGAGAAACAGCTGATACTGCCAGACCGGCAGCATTATGTAGTAGGAAATTCTGTAACAGTCATATGAATTATGGGACCATAGACAAGGAAGCATTAGCGATCGTGGATCCAGTTACAGCACTCCACCACCTCCTGGCAGGAAACAGGTTTACAATTGTCACAGATCATCAACCCCTAATGCACCTAAAGACGAGCAAAACATCAACTAAGAAACCAGTCCTTTGGAGAGGATTCATAGGCCAATACGATACCGAAATAGTATAGCGGCTAGGCAAATGGAACTATTTAGCGGAAGCTCTATCACGCCTCTATGTAAACGATAACCAATATCCTCACTACGCTAAATACCCTACACAAGAAGAACCAGAATCCAATCCTCTACTACCCTCTGATAACCAACCTATTGCTCTTTACACAGAGTACCTTTCTAGCAACATGTCAGGATACCAAAGCCTACCAGTCCAGTAGATTCATGATCACGATAGCTGTAGGAGTGAATGTGATTTCAAAGACTGCAGGTAATACCCTCCCATCAACGATTGGGATGATTATAGGAGTTACGGCAGTAACAGGAGCCAGGAAGAAATAGATCATGCAGCAATTAACGTGTCATTCTGCTATATACCAGCCTGCCCTGACCATGAAGAATTGAAACCACCTACCAAGACCTATAGCGGCTCCCCAGGCAGCAGTCCACCTGTTGACCCTGCTCCTCCTACCCATAAAGATAATGACATGAATACAGAACCAGACGAAATCATATCAACCCGACCGAGACTGGATCTATTGATGATCCAGAAACGATTCCATGAAGCCCTTGGTTGCTCAACCTCTGGTATCCCCTGCCAAGCCCTGACTGCCCAGAGCATCAGGCCCATAGATCCCCAACTACCAAGCCCCTCTACGGAGGGCCATTAGCAAGCTATAACCTTGTTCCTCTCGTTTAGCCACCTAGGCTACCCCACCATGAGCAAAACCTCTATGAGGTGTACGATATACTAGAAGAAGAAGAAGATGAGATCTCAAGATGGCAGAGGGTGGTCAACGAGAGAGACATCACACAGGCTGTGAACGAGATGGAATCCATCTGGCGGGAACCGATGATTAAAAGATACAGAAACGACCTAGTCTACCAGTTGGCCCAGGACTCCAACAACACATCCTGACGAGAAAAATTGCAACACTACCGCATCGGTAATGGACTACTCTATGCTACCACTGGAGGAGGAGAAGACTGCTTCTACATACCAAGAGGACATGGGGTCAATGGAGAAACCCTCAGGGAACTAATAATTAGTGATGTACACAACAAGGGACACCAGAGCGCAGACCGCAATCTACGATATGCTACCGAGTATATCTATTGGCCGGAAATGCGGAAATATTTTAGGGATTTCGTCAGACAATGCGAGCTTTGCCAGGCGAACAAGCAACGCTATACCCTACCAGAGGGCGAAGCACTTGCTCTCCCTTTCCCCTCAGAGATATTCCCAGATTATACTATCCATTTCATGGGACCTTTTACTAGGGTAAAGGATATGGACTCGGTACTAGTGGTAGTGGATAGAGCAGTGGGATATAGCTAGCTAATCCCAACCTCAGTGAACGCTACTGCAGTAACCACCATGGAACTACTCCGGCAATATATATTTACGCCACATGGAGTACCTACCTCGATTGTCAGCAATGCTGACCCACGATTTAGTTCCAAATTCTGGAAGCAGACTCTCAAGACTATGGGGGTTGAACACATTATGGCTGCGCCTGGCCACCATCAAACCAAGGGGCAAGCCGAACGAAATATTAGGGAACTTAAAACTGCACTGAGAAACGTTATCAACAACCGCCAGACGAACTGGCTCATCTCCCCCCTGAAGTGACTGCATATTCTAACGCTGGACACTCTGATACTATTAACATGTGACCATATGAAGCAGTCTATAGACGGGACTATCCTCTACTCGATAGATATCGAACCTACCCCTCTGCCGTTCCTGCCTCTGACAATTACTACAACAGACCTCAGGAAATCACAAACGCGGCCTACCAAGCATTAAGGCTGGCAAGAGCGATGTCTGCCAGAGTGGCAGCTATGAGGAGAAAGGAGGATAAACCGGTGGAGGTTGGAGAATGGTTATGTTATTCGGAGACAAATTTGCGACGGAATCTGGCAGGTCCAGGAAGCTACAGCCCCGATGGCGAGGACCCTTTACGGTATTAGAATTCGATGAACATACACAGAACTACAGTGAGTATGGATTCCTGAATATACCGCCGGCAGATGGGAGTATTCCACTGTTCAGTCATCAAAGCCGACCACTCCAATAACGACAAACGATTCCCAGGAAGGACCCACACCAAACCAGCACATATCCTTATCGATGAGGAACAGGAATGGGAAGTGCAAACGATTTTGGACCATAGGCAGAGGCATGGACGAGACCAATTCTAGGTCAAGTGGATTGATTTTCTGGCAAGTGAGAACTCTTGGGAGCCTATTGAAGGACTTGAGAACTCAATGGAGATGGTACAGGCATGGTGGACAGATAACATGCCTGGAGATAAATTTCCTATTGTTTTTTCTGGGTATATTACGGTTTGTTTTTCTCCTGTTAAAGATGGGTTTGAATCCTGGGCTATTGCACCTTCGGTTGAAAAAGGGTTTTGGGAAACCCATTTGGATACTGATTATGAGAGTGAGGAATGATCTTTGCCTGTTTTAAGTTTTTAAATAAGGGTTTGATTTTTTTTCGGGGTGTAACCGGTATAGGTACCAGAGTAACTATGTTTGGTTTCCAGTATCGTTTGATACTCTATATGTTTTATGTTTGGTTTCAAGTATCGTTTGATACGCTATATGTTTTGTGTTTGTTTTCAAGTATCGTTTGATACTTTATATGTTTTATGTTTGGCTTTAAGTATCGTTTGATACTCAATATGTTATACGTTTAATACCTAAGGAGTTTGAAGGCTAGCACTTTCAGAGCCTGATTGTAATTGTGAGCAAGGCACAGAATTGCGTGGACAAGTGTATTTAAAACCTGCTATTCTCCGGACTTAGAGCGAGCAGACTTGGATAGACAGAGTTTTTCAATATCCTTGGTTGAACAGTTACTTCTTCAGTTCGCTTTGGGAATCCTTGGTATTCAGTTTGGTTCACCAAACGCCTTCTATTAGGAACAACTTTAGTAGTTGCGATATAGTAAAACGTTTGTTACAACAACCTAGTCTAAGCCTCTGGTACTTAGTCTCATTAGATACCGCACTTTGGTTTAGAGCTAGTATCATCACCCTATCGAAATAGGGTACCACCCCGTGGGGCCGTTAGAGCAGCTGGTTGTCCAAGGGCAAGACAGGGGAACCCAAGTAGCGAAAGTGACCTTATTAGATAGGGTAAGCTTTGGGGGAAAGTATTCTACAGAACTCAAGTAAACACTAGGGAGGTTACACAAGGCTCCTCGGACACCTTAGGGGGCGTTACGCGGACTTCAAACAGTATATTAACAATGACGGGGTAAAGTTACCCTACCTTTGAAATCGTGTTACCCTACCTTTGGGTCCCATTTACCCTACCTTGGGATCCTGTTACCCTACCTTGATCGGTGGAGCCATAGCGGGACTTGGATTAACAATATCCCAAATGGAGTCCAGGGTTAGATGTTAGTTGTGCCACTGGTGCCTTAAGCAAACCGGACCTTGGTATGGCTATAGAAGGGGTTATTGCCAGTTGGTAACTTGACTTGAGTGTCAAACACCCCCCTCTGGTCCCGAAGTTAGGACTTTACGCACATGGCAATCGCATACGTAGTTGAGAAACTCCATAGAAAATCGGAGGATTGAAGGAGCTCTCACAACACCGTATACGTCGTCGCCGTCCAACCGACCGAAAGCTGTTCGCAGGATATATAGGGAAGGTTTGGGTGACCGCCCTAAGGGTGGTCACCTACTTTGGTGCAATTAGACACATAATGGGTATAGGAAACATACTACTAGCCCGTGGGTAGTATGGGAGTCCTCCAGAAGGTCTATTGCGAGTTTCAGGGACAATTAGGATTCCTTCCGGAACTGACTCTATAGTGCGTCTCTGCCAACCCCATGTAGTGTACCATGTCTGAGGGAAGTAATTGGAGTCTAGAGGCATTAGTCTAATCATGGTAAACATAGTAACTATTGGATTTGTTCCCGGTAGCACCCGTGGAAGCCAACACAATAATACATCTCACCTCGGGAGCTGAGTAGTTAATATAGTATATGCATACAGTAGAGACAAAATAACTATGAAGCTCGTATAATGATGATAATGCTGATAGGCCAATGAGTGTGACCGACATATAGTCCGGACGTTGACAATAGAGTTCGCCACTGAAATGTCTGTGATCCTAAGAGGTTTTCTCATATGCGGATGTCTTGAGAATACAGTGCAGAAACCACTTCCAGTTTGTGGACTTGACTATGTCCGAGCTATCCGAGATCTCGGAAGGTTTATTCTGCCGGAGAGGGTGTCTAGGACAATCCTGAGCTGAGCCGGCTGCTTATGAGAGGTCAGGGTAGTGATGTGGTGTTACTTGGCTTTATATCTATATCTACTACATATAAGCCAAGAGCACCCTACCCTGAGAACTATTGATCCTCGAGAAGAACTTGAATTGAGTAATGCTTTCAGGCCCAACGATATTAAGTTTTACCGTTTGATTCTTTATTAAAACTTCACGTTCATCTTTATTATACTTTGAGACTTTGGTGCAGTCGCAACCATAGAATCCATCTTCCTATAGGGTGCCCCCGTTACAACTTCCCTCCTGGGACTCGGAGTGGAAGACTCCGGCTCTCTGCAGATGCCAAGAAATATCTCTTTTGGTGGTCCCAAGCACTCCGATCCCCCCCCCCAACCATCTATCGCCACCAGTAAGAGAGAGATGATTATGGCCTGGTCGGACGCAGCGAGCACACTTGGTCTTGGGGCATTTTATCTCAACCCAGCACAGGCCTCTCCACACCCAGGATCCGCCTTCTCCATTGCCCTACCTCCATATTTGCACAAAGGAAACGAACACATCAACACCCAACCAATGAGAGCCGTAGAACAAGTTCTCCTATACTGAGGGAAGCGATGGAGGGGAAAGATGCTAGTGACACATGTCGACAACTGGGCTGTAGCACATGGAATAGCCAATAGAACCATCCGAGGAGCATCGATAACAGTACTATGACGATACATTCTTTCAGCGGCCGATTGCGACATTGACCTCAAGGAGCGATGGGTTCCAACTTATGACAATAATTTGGCGGATGCACTCTCCCCCTTCGACCATTCCCGAATAGCTAACCTCGCACCACAGTTGACATCAACGCCTGCAACCTCCGGCAACATGGATTTCTAATGTCCAGCATTCCGGCATCTCAGCAATAGCCGCATAATACTTGTGACGCGGGTTGGCTCCGAGTACTAGACGCAACTACGACACTCCAAGATCTCGCTTTAGTCCCTTCTGTGCTCTTTCAGACTACCGGCACCAGAACGGTCTATGCTTCCCAGCCAAGCCACCATGGTTGATTCAATGGGTATGCTCCATGGCTGGAACTATAAAAGTCAAATCTTTGAAGCTGTACTTGGCTGGTATCAAGTCATACCAGCTAGATCTTGGGATAGATTGTACAGCGTTTTGGGAACCACAGCTCGAAAGAACTATTCATGGCATAAAGCGAGACCACAATGAGCCAGCCCTCCGCGCCAGAACACCCTTAACTCGCCCCCATCTGCTTAGACTCCTCTCCTCCATTTGAATAAACACATACGACCCGACTGTAACGAATGCTGCCTTCACATTAGCCTTTGACGGTTTCTTAAGAGTAGCGGAATTTACATACAAAGAAACTGACCGAGCACTAGGGCCAGCATTCCAAAGATAGTTCCCAATCAAGGCCAGCATCAAGTTTTCACCGATTGGGTCTCACCTGGAATTCACCTTACCGGCTTCCAAAACCAACCCCTTCCACAAGGGCATAACACTTACGATCGCAGCTACTCGCTACAACGGATCCCCTGTGTCGGCTATAAAGCGCCTCCAGGCCTTAGATACCCACCACCCACTACATGCTCCACTATTCTGTATAGGAATGGAGGAGCAACTGGCCTTCACACGAGAATACGTAATCCTGACACTACAAGAGTCTGCAATGACTGCCGGCTTGGAAGACGGCCAATGGAATGGGCACAGCTTCAGTAGCGGGGCCGCCACATGGGCATCTCAGGTCGGCATCCCTGAACACGAGATCCAAATCCTTGGACATTGGAAGTCGGACGCCTACAAAGCGTACATTGAATACTCCAAGAAGGAGCGTATCGCACTCTCCAAGAGGTTTCAGGGTGGCCAAAGGAGGAATCAACCACCCCTGTACACCAGCCTGCCTTGATCTGGGGACACGTCAGCCACCGTACGGCAGGCCAACCCCGGCGCTACTCCAATCACCTGCCTTGTATTGGGACAAGTCGGCGGCAACGATCTCCCATGGTAAGGGCAGCGGCGATATTCCCAAGACCTCCGTGAGTGGAACTACGGACCAAGTGGTAGCATGGTGGTGGTGGATAATTTCCTTTGGCGTCCTTCTCAGGTTCTTTGAGTTTCTTTTCCTTTCTATTCTAGGTTTCTTTAATGTATTGGCTCTGCTTTGGAAAATTGGACCTATTAGAACCTACGGAAATCCTTTAGGGCAGCGCAGTGTCCGGATTATCTAGATCCGGGATAGAAGGGGGTAGCTGTGCTAGGGAGGAGAAAAGCCATCTGGGTGCGCATACAGTACCAGAGTTTTGGAAATCTTGACCGTAGAGGGCTGTTGTAGCATATACATAATTTTGCAAAACTGTTGTGTGGCCACCGGGATACTAATTTCTCACTCCGAGTATTGATCGGCACATGAGGAATCATCCTGGAGATGCAGGCCTCTCCGAAAACAGAGAAAATAAGCCGGATAACTGGTTTGGGAGATCCCGCAAACATCTATACTTGACCACTGGGCAGTACGATACAAGAGACCTTGTAGCACCAATGCCGGAAGTGATGTGTTGTTCCATCCTAACTCTCATCAAATCCATCGACCACCATACCCCTCACCACCCGACTCCCTACTACCCCCCCCCCAGAACGTATTTCAACAGAAAAACTGATACGTTACGCGAGATGAGTCTTATGGCGCGCCAAAACACCGTCATTTCAATAAGCACCAACTGTGGTAACGTCAGCGACAGTTACAAGAATTTGTGGAATAACTGCGATATATCGATAGCCGATGAGAAACGTGCGGTTCTAGAATGGCTATCTCCCCTCGAACCTCGCGAAAGACACCAGGCCTTAGGCATAAGTCAGATGCCAGGGGTTGGCGACTAGCTTCTTCACACAGACGAGTTTACTCAGTGGAGCCAAAGTGGTGACAGAAGTGCCAACCCTGTCTTGTTTTGTTGCGGGGATCCTGGCGTTGGGAAGACTTATCTTAGGTATGGATAGCGGCCACCCCGAGAGCGTGCACACAAGGCTAAATAGTAGCAATAACAAATAACAGCTCCCTTGTGATAGATACACTGTGTGATCAAGTCGGTGCGAGCAATATGGCTATAGCATGTGTGTACTGCGACTTTCACGCTCAGAATGAACAATCGGGGTTACTTGGGTCACTACTAAAGCAGGTTGTCAGCGCACTGGAGCCAATCCCCGAAGAAGTACAGAGTGCGTTTGAAAATTCGAAGGGGGCGTTGCCGGTCGCAAACCCTTACTTCCGGATATCCTCGAGATGCTCGTTAAGTCTTTGTTACGTTTGCGTAGGGTATTCATCTGCATAGATGCTTTAGATGAGTTTCCCGTAAAGCACCGGCCAGAACTTTGGGAATCCTTGCAGCAAGTTGTGCAGAAGTGTCCAGCCACTCGGCTATTCTTAACTGGGAGGCTTCACATACGAGACGAAGTACAGAAATATTTCCCCGGAACTGCTGAGATGTTGGCGATAAGCCCAAGGGATCATGACATTGGGTTATATCTTAAGATGAGGTTGAGCGGAGATTCGGAGCCCGATGCAATGGACAAGGGATTGGAAGACGATATCCTCAAAACTGTTCCGCAGGCGATCTCAGAGATGTATGTGTTCTCTCAATGTATTGAATTCTAGAGGTTGAGCTAACGGTGATGGCTAGAATCCTCCTTGTTTCTCTCAATATGGACGCAATACTTGCCGAGGCGACCATTCACCAGAGGAGAAAAGCACTCCATAGGATGACCGAAGGTTTTGGTTTACAGGATGCATACAACACGGCATTGGATCAGATAAGGTAACAGGGCGGAAGCAAATCTAAGCTTGGAATGGAAGCGCTCATGTGGATTTCTCACTCTAAGCAGCCCTTGAAAAGAGAGGAGTTGTGCCATGCACTGGGGTAGAACTAGGAGCGGAAGATTTCAACATCCGCAACGTACCTTCCATACGGACCATTCTAGGCTGCACTTTAGGACTTGTCACAATTGACGAAAAAGCATCAACGGTCCGTCTCCTGCATTCCACACTACAGGAGTATCTTGAACAACATCCCACTTTATGTGTAGCCGCTCACTGATGACCGAAATTTGCCTCACCTATTTGAACTATCAAATAGTCAGTCCGGGCGCTGCCACCCGATCTCGATCAGGCCCTGGCTACAACACCGTTTCTTGAATATGCTACATGTTTCTGGGGAACCCATGCAGCCGAGAGGGTGACGGAGCCTGTCATGTCTCTAGCGCTGCGGCTCCTTGACGGATATGAGAACCACATATCTACCGCCGTTCTCCGGAGAAATAAGCTAGATAAGGAGGACCCGGTGAAGGATTTCCAAGGAATTAGTGGGCTATACTGCATCGCATTTTGGGGGATTCCAGAAATTGTGATCGCTATGCTAGAGGTAAAAGATGGCAAGTGAATGGGCGTGACTCTAGGGGCGAGGCACCATTGATGTGGGCTGTGAAACATAAAAATCACAGGATAGTGGAACTATTTCTAGGGCAGGAGGATATCGAACCTGACGTGGTTATAAAAGATGGCCGCACAGTATTCTCGTTTGCTGCTGAGTCGGGAAATGAAGATGCAGTAAAGCTCCTACTAGCACGCGAGGCTGTCGATCCTAACTCATCGGACAGCGACGGCCAAACACCTCTATTGTTCGCGGTCTCGGAGGGGCATGAATGTGTAGTGAAGCTTCTTCTGGAACGCGGGGATGTCAATCCCAATTCGATAGATTGTAAAGGCCGAACACCCCTATTGTGCGCGGTAGCGAGGGGAGATGAAGGCGTAGTCAAGCTGCTTCTGGAACGTGGGGATGTCCATCCCAATTCACCGGATAGCACTGGTCGAACAACCCTATCGTTGACTACGGAGAGAGGACATGAAGGTGCAGTGAAGCTACTTCTGGGTTGGGAGGATATCGATCCCAATTTATCCGATAACGGTGACCGAACACCCCTACTATTTGCTGCCGAGCGACTTCTGGAGTGCGGGGACGCCAACTCCTATTCGCACCTCTGGGGCCAAATACGCCAATATTCAGTGTTCTCAACGGTCCGGGGGCCCCGTAGGGCCCGGTGGGGGGACTGCCAAGCCCCCTGGACCGGACGGGACGACAAACCCCGGTCGGCAGTGGTCCTGAAAAACTCAGGACGGCCGTCCTTACGCAGGACCACGGGCCCTGCAAGGTGAGAAAAGTTAGTATAGGGGACGGCAGGGGACAGCAGGGGACCACGGGTGACTGTAGGTGACTGCGGGTGACGGCAGGGGACTGCAGGTGACAGCCGGGTGTTGGATTGCTGCTCGGCATGCTCAGCCCGCACCCGCACCCCATACCCGCACCCGCCGAACAAAGGACTTCAGATATGCGCTCTAGCGCCGGAAGGCATACGGAAGGATATCGAGCGCGGAAGGATCGGGAGCGTGGAAGTTTTTGTTTCTCTTTGTGATGTTTGTTTAGCATAGTTCACGAGCTGAAATGGGGGACACGCCTCAGAAGTGGACGTTTGTCGTGTTCGCTAGGAGGAAGGATAGGAAGGCAGGATATCGTTATCGTTATTGTTGTTGTTTATATATACTTCTGTCTTTACCTCTAGTTAGTTTAGTTAATAGAGCGAGCGAGTGAGCAGAGTATGTTAGTGATCGTGAGTTGAATGAGAAGAGAAGTTCCCCGCTCTTAGTTCTGTGTTGGCGATCTGTCTTGTGGTAGCCTTAACTCTTGGCGTTTATATTCCGTGTTTCGTTTCACCAACAATCACTCGTCCGTTCTGTCACGATCGTTGATTAAAACCGGGGACTGCGGGTGACGGCCGGGGACTGCGGGCGGCGGCAGGGGACTATGGGAACTTTGATGTGAATCGGATGGAAAGTACCCTTAAAGCCCAAGAACTCTATTCCTTGGGTCTCCGTTCATCTTCAATTGTCTGAAATTGCTTTCTATATTTATTTTTCTTCATCTGTCAATCATTTTTCAACACCAGTTTTGGTTGTGAACCTTACATGCTATATCTCCTTATATTCAAAAGTATTATTGAATGATATTAAGTAGTATTATCCCAGCCTGTACTTTGTGCTTGCAATTTTAATCAAAGGGGGGGAGATTCTACAATTGCTAGATTCATTCATATGCGGAGCTGGTAGGAAATGTATATATATATCCTGTTGTGATAATTATGAAGCAAGTCCGCCCCGGGGCTAACTTGCTTATGTCATTATTGGGATATCCACATGAAACATTTCTGAGAATGAAAAATTTCCTGCCAGGGACGGCCGGGCAACGGTCCTTGGCCGTGGGGCGCAGGGCAACTTTGGAAAAAGACCGGACGGGACCGCTGAATGCCGTCCACCGCCGTCCGCCTCCAGGACGGACGGACTGCCCCGTTGAGAACACTGCCAATATTTTGCTACCTCGAGTCATGAAGGTGTAATGGGGCTTCTTCTAGAACGGGGGGGTGTTGGTCCCAATTCACCAGACAGCAATGGTCGGACGCCCCTATCGTTCGCTGCCAACAGAGGACATGAAAGTGTAGTGGAGCTACTTCTAGAACGCGTGGATGTCAATCCAAATTCACCGGATAACAATGGTCGAACGCCCCTATCGTTCGCTGTCGAGGGGGGGCATGTAGGTGTAGTAGAGCTACTTCTCGAATGGGGGGATATCCATCCCAATTTATCCGATCATAATGGTCGAACACCCTTATTGTTTGCTGCCGAGCTTCTTCTGGAGCGCAGGGGTCTCAATTCCTATTCGTATCCCTGGGGCCAAATACGCCGGTACTTTGCTTCCTCGAGATATGAAGGTGTAATGAAACTACTTCTGGAACGGGGGGATGTTGATCCCAATTCACCAAACAGCAACGGTCGAACACCCCTACCGCTTGCTGCTGCGGGAGGACAAGAAAATGTAGTCAAACTACTCCTAGATCGGGTGGACGTTAACCCTAACTTACCAGACTGCAATGGTCGGAAACCCGTCTCGTTCGCTATCGAGAGAGGGCATGAACGTATGGTGAAGCTACTTCGGAAACGCGAGAGGTGTTAATCCCGATCCACCTGATAACAATGATCTGATACCCCTCTCATATGCTACTAGAGATGGGCGAGAGGGTTCTGGAGGCTACTACTGGATTCCAGAACTCCCAATCCAGAATCACCGGAAACCCGTGATTAAATTCCAACCTCTGTCACCAATAAAAATTCCTCACATAAAAAAGCACCATATCCTCTCTAAGCAATGGAACCCGCCGCCTCACATGCAGCAGATAATCCCCCCCTGATGCTCCTATCTCTGGTTCCATCCCATCTGAGCCCCCTCTAGAATAAGCCCCGTCGCCCAAATAGTCTCCGTTCGATCAATTACACTCAGCCCTAGCGCCATCCTCTCCTACCCCCACCCTTGGTTCTATACCGGCATTTCCTTTCTTCCTCCGGACTTTAATCTCTTTCGTTTTCCTATTTTTCACGCTTATGATATACTACGAGTATGGAGACCTCCTAAATCATTCCACGCTATCCGCCCAGCTTAGAAGAAATTGATACATTGGCGTCGTTTAGATTCGTTGTACAGTCGTGTCCGTTTAATAATTACACCCCCGGGCGACAACCATGACAACGACAATCAACCAATTCAACAACAAAAAAATAAATAATATAAATTCAATTAAGAAATAGATGAAAGTAAATATCATAGGCTTTAAAGAAATCCTGCTACCATTTTGTGTGACCTCCATTTGCATCCAAAACAGCCTGCATTCTCTCAGGCATCCTATTTATCCAAGCATCCAAAGTCTCTTGGGGAATTAAATCCCACTCCTCCTTTGCTGCCTGAAATAATTCAGCAGCACTATGGGGCCTTCTCTCCAGTCTGGAGAATCGCTTGGTGAGGGCTCTTTTGAGTAGAGCCCAGGTGTTTTCAATAGGATTGAGATCTAGTGAGTTAGGTGACCAAGATAGTTTTTGATAACCACAGTCTGACTCCAATTTCTTATTTTCCTTCCCACCATGCCAAGAGGCATTGTCTGTAGCTAGGTAGATGTTGTCAGAAGGTCTATCCAGACCTTCTATAAAAGGGATAAGGTATGGCTGGTGGATTTCAGTTGCATATTGGTGGGAGTGGAGGCCAAGTCTGTCTCTTTTGCTGGTCCTTTCCTCCTCTCCCCTCTTCCTCACAAGAATTAACTTAGTCTTGCCACCCTTCATGATTGCAGCATAGACCCCAATACTAGTCCTCCCAGACTTAAAGCTAGGCTTCAAGTTTTTTTCTTCCAACTCTTCACCAGCTCTTACCCTGATGTAACGGGGGCACCCTGTAGGAAGATGAATCCTACGGTTGCGACCGCACCAAAGACTCAAAGTAAGATAAAGATAAACGTAAAGATTTTAAAGTAAAGAATCAAACGGTAAAACTTAATATCGTTAAGCCTGCAAGGTTTACTCAATTTAAGTTCTTCTCGAGGATCGATGGTTCTCAGGGTAGGGTGTTCTTCGCTTATACGTAATAGATATAGATATAAAGCCAAGTAACACCCCATCACTACCCTGACCTCTCATAAGCATCCTGCTCAGCTCAGGATTATCCTAGACACCCTCTCCGGTAGAATAAACCTTCAGAGATGTCGGATAGCTCAGACATAGTTAAGCCCACGAACTGGAAGTGGTCTCTGCAATGTATCTCCAATACAACCGCATGAGAGAAAACCTCTTACAATTGTTGACCTACCAGTGGCGAACTGTATTGTCAACCCCTGGACTATATGTCAGTCAGACTCACTGGCCCATCAGCATTATAGTCTTTTATGCAAGCTTCGTGGTTATTTGTTTCTACTATATACTCAGGCTATATTTGATTAACTGCTCAGCTCCCCCGGTGAGGTGTATTATTGTGTTGGCTTCCACAGGCGCTACCCGAAGCCAATCCAATATTAACCACCTCCACCGTGACTAAACTAATGCTTCTAGAGTCCAATTACTCCCCTCAGACATGGTACACTACATAGGGTTGGCACAGACGCACTATGGGGTCAGTTCCGGAAGCAATTCTGATTGTCCCTGAAACTCCCGATAGACCTTCTGGTGGACTCCCATACTACCCACGGGCTAGTACGTGGTTCCCTATATCCATCAGGTCTCTAATTGCACCAAAGTAGGCGACCTCCCTTTGGGCGGCCACCCATACCTCCCCTATATATCCTGTGAACAGCTTTCGGTCAGACGGACGGCCGCAACGTATACGGTGTTGTGAGAGCTCCTTTAAT
>QOVD01002143.1:0-28590 GCA_003521225.1 Tuber microsphaerosporum
ACAAACCAAGTCCTTCACCCAGAAACGCAGGTAGCCAGACAGGCAGACAGGCAGGCACCCATACCGGTACTAGTACAGTACACTCCCAACAACCAGGCGCGCACCCAAACAATCCATTCCATTTCCAAAACCCGCACGTGAAATCAGCCCAACGAAGATTCTCCATACATGGTCATGTGATATTTGCTTTTTCTTTCTTACTTTCTTTCTTTCTTTCTTTTCCCCCCCCCTGCAAAATGTATATGATGTGTATTTTCTTTGTAAAGGTCGAAAGTGCTGGTTATGGGCTATGTACCGGTACCAGTATTGGTGCGGTGTGTGTGTGATTTTACATTCTGCGCGAGTTTCAGATGGACGGTTGTTATTTGGATGGGGTATGGGATCGAGGGAGGGGAGAAGTGTTCTTGGTAGGTTGTGTGTAGTGCTGATCTCTTTGATTGAAATCGTATAATATCATACATAGGTTTTTTTTTCCCCCGCCACCAAAGAGGAAATGGAGCGATCATGTGGTATCACTCGATGTGGTCTTGGGTCTCTGCGGAGCGAGAGGGAGGGTCCCGGATCGTGAGAAGGGCTAAGCTTTGGGTGGCCTAGCGCAGTATGATGCTAGTTATGATATTATATAATAATATTATGGTAGGGACCATTGTGCATTTGGGCTGATTCGTTGGATATAAATAAATAAACATAATATTTCTGCCTTATGTTGTGTTGACCGCTATCTGATACCGACAAAAAATTTGTCCTTGGCCCTTCCGCCTAGATCCAAACGGTATCCAACAGCAGCTCTTTTTTTAAACGAACGCCTTGGTACTACGAGTAACTGTATGAATGTATATAGGCATACCAGGAGATATCTGTAGGACTGGTCACTTGTACCTTAGGTGCAGTCAGACGCGTAGGAAGGCGGGTAGTGTACCGTAAGCAAGAAGCGCATCCTCCAATCTCCCCTTGTCCCTCTCCTGTTGCCAAGGAAGCTTTGTGCGACGATGCTGACGCCGCCCGGAGCGCCTCGCCAAGTCGTCTCGAGCAAGAAGCTTATTCCTATATCCCCGCGTATGACATGGTTTCCCCCCATCTCCACCCTCTACTCTCGCTTTGGGGAGTTACTGATGCCGGAGGTTGGCTTACCACCTGCTGGCGCTCAATGCGTGCACGTTTCCAAGCCTTTCTTGGCCCCTTTCACTTTACTCGGCGAGGAAGGTGCAAATATGTATGAAGTTTGTAGAGGAATTGGTTTCAAAAAAGTCCAAGGACTCTATTTTAACTTTGGCTGTTCAAGTCCATTCATTCCCTCCCTCCCTCTCGAAAAACGCCACACACGTTCTCTTTCATTCATACAGTTACGCATTACAAAAATGATTTTCCCATAAATATTCCCCGAATGTTAAAAAAGGTAGGTAAAAGAAAAAAAGGTATCATTGAGCTATATAATATTATAAGAAAGAAGGAGGTATTGAGAAGGAGGTATTGGGAAGGAGATGAAAAAAGCAAAAACCATGACAAAGAAATAGATTAACAGGTCGCAAGAGGAGTTCAGACAGTGTAACGGAAGAACTATTTCGATTATTAGTATTTACGTTTTAGATTGCTTTGACAGGAACGGGGGAACTCACAGTAGCATTATCACCCTTCTCCCTCTCCGCATCCTTCATCTCATCAGAGTAGCTCTCGAGCGTGAGTCCCTGCTCGACCATGAGGGCGTCGCGCCTGGCATTCTCCTTCCTCAGGTACGTAGTCATAAAGCAGCAAAGCGCAAGACTCATGCTAGTCGTAGCGATAAGCAGACCATGTCCAGAGAAGTACCTGGGCGCATCGACCTTGCGGTAAGCGAACGCGGCAATGGTACCGCCCAAGTTGCCGAAACCGACGTGCATTGCGATTCCGACACCACGCTTGGTCGAGCCGCCAATGTTGTTGCCGTTCCAGGCAACTCCCATGGGGACGTTCGGGTAAATACCACCGGCGGCGAGGAACGTGCCGAGGTACTGGACGCCGGGCTTGTGGGTGGAGATCAACATGGTGAATCCGACGATAGAGCATAGGCAAGCGGAGATCATGAAAATTCCGCGCTGCTTCGTACGGTCGGCAAGGTACCCGGCTGTGATGGTGCAGATACAGGCGAAGACGTAGGGGGGGACGGTCATCAGCTGAGACTCCTTGTTGGTGTAACCCATGTTCTTCACGATGGTCGGGAGGAAGAGGGAGAACGAGTAGAGAGGGGTGTAGATTCCGATAGTGATCAACATGTGAACGTAGATCTTCCAATCCTTAATCGCGTGGAAGAAGTACTTGATGTCGTACTCGTCCGCGAGGGAGGTTCTATCGGCCTTCAAGCGGCGGTGGACTTCTTTGCGCTCTTCGGTAGTGAGGAATTTAGCGCTATGAGGACAAGTTAGCCGCGGGTTCAGCAATCATTGATCTTAGAGGGCAAAGTGGGCGGTTACTCACGTCTCGGGGTAATCATTGATAGCCCAGATTGCGACACAAGCTAAAGGTTAGGCTTGTTTAGTAATTGGGACTCATATAAAGCGAGGGTAGAAGCTGGCCTTACCAACAAGGATTGTAGCAATTCCCTCAAGAATGAAAATCCAGGCCCATCCAGGCTTCCCTCCAACACCCTTCATCTCAGTGATACCTCTAGCCAAGAGACCACCGAAGGCACCGGCAAGGGTAGCAGCGGAGAAGAAGATTGCCATGCGAAGACCGCATTCGTGACGTCTATACCACATGGTGATGTAGAAAGTGACACCGGGGAACAAACCACCCTCTGCGACCCCGAGCGCCATACGACAGATCAGGAGACCGGTGTAGTTGGTGACCAAGCCCATGAGAGTCATGGTGATACCCCAAGCCATCATAATAATGGTGAGCCAGAGAGAAGGGCGGGTCTTCTTCATCATGAGATTGCTGGGCACTTCAGCCGCGACATACCAAGGGAAGAATACTGCCAGAGCAACCTATTGCAATTGAAGAATAACTGGTTAGCTATACAATTTCGCGCGGGAGAGCACAAATCATCGCCCGTCACTTACATTGTAGTCAAGACCCTTCATGTGAAGGTCTTCCTCAAGACCAGCCAAACGTGCATTGCCAATGTTCGTACGATCCAAGAATGAAAGCCTAGAACATGACGCCAAGCGCGCTAGTTAGTTTACTGTCGGCAACGGAAGAAAATACTGCCTCCGGAAGAAAAAAAGAGACGTAGACATGGCTATAAAGCATCGCTCAAGGAGGGAACTCACAAGTAAAGAAGTGCCAGAAAGGGCACAAGATGCCAATCCAACTTCCTCAGAAGCTTTTTTGTTCTCTTCTCGTCGAAGCTGGCGGCATCCGAGGACTCTAGCGAGTCCGGGGTAACAACCTCATTTATATACTTCGCATCCTTCCCAATTGTGCTCCCCTCTGACATCCTTTCGATATTGTAAGAATATGACTCTGCTCAATGAGACGAGTGCTGTTGAAAGAGAATGAAAGAAAAAGGATAGAATGGAAAGAAGGGAGAAAGAAAGCTCGTGCTCGAGGTTGAGAGCAAAAAGCTTCTGATATTAGGGCCTTTCGAGCTTTATCCGGAGTTCGAGGGTCTTGGTATCGAAGGGAAGGAAATGCAGGAAAATTAAGGGGGCAACCCAGGTGTTAAAAGGAACTCCCTAGCCCTGCCTCGACCCAATCCAAGCACCGCAATAGACCTTCTAGGTAAACCCCGGCCACTGACCCAATTAAAGCGTAATATGTAACCCTGGACTGTGCACTGTATGAGTGCAGTACAATAAGAAAGGTGTGACAAGAGGGGGTGGAGTATTGGCTTATTGGCTGACTGCAGGTCAACAGACTGGCCGAGACAAAACTGAGTTAGGAAGAAATGCCGGGAAGGATAAAATGAAAGATGAGGCTGCTCGATTTGGAGTGGGAGGAACACCGTGCCGGTATTGAAGACACGATAAGGGAAATATCCCGTCTCGTTGTCTAAACGAAAAATGAAAAATAGGGAAGTTGGCTGACTGGCTGGCTGGCTCCCAACACACGAGACGGAAGAGAGTGAGAGATTGGTATCATTGATTTTGAGGACGAGTACCGGTAAACGTTTTGAATGCTTTCAATCACGATACAAGTACTCCACAAATCAGCAAGCACAATACCATTACCGGTGCGGTAGTTTCCATTCAATGCCACTTATGATACTGTAGTCTCCCAGTGGCGGCTGCGGCAATGGTAAGCTAACTCATGGTAGCGGGACAGGAGCATTCTGATGGCAAAAAAAGCTAAAAGTAACATGCTATACCCGCTAACTTACCTGCCTCCAACTTGACTTGTTCCTCCCGTACCTATCTCGTTTTTTTTTTTCCTTTTTGCTTTTCTTTTTTTTTTTCCTTCCTGCCTATCACTGGCGTAGTGGGAGCGCTTTCGTTTGCATAACCTACCCGTACCAGCTCGTGAGAAAAGCAAGTTCCATCCATCCGATTGTTGCCCTTTTTCTTTTTTTTTCTTTTTCTCTGTTTATTTTCTTTTTCTCCTGCTCTTAACTTTGTTCCAGCCCTTTTTTGGATTGCCCTCGAGTAACAACGCCATCCCCTTCCCTCCTTCCCTCCCTCTCCCTCTCCAATCTCTCTCCTACCCCGTAAGCAGGCGGGCGATTTGGACAGGCAAGTTGCCAGCCGGGACACAAAAGGAAGGGATAATAATACAAAAAACAAAAAATCGTTTTGCTTGCTTGTGATCCGTGGCCTTCCCTCCCTCCGGGATCTTTTTTTGGGTATTATTGGACTGTATTTGTTTTTTCTTACTCCCGCGCTGGGGGTTTCCCCTTTCTCGAAACAAATTTTATGGGTGCCTGTAGCAGATGTTTTTCTTCGATTTTATTGTGTCGGTATAGCACTCTCCCCTTTTGTACCGGATTATGTTTTACATTTACCCCTACCCTTACCCCCTTTTGAGGACACAATACCTAGAGATCCTGTCGATTGCTGATGATAATAATAGTCGACACGCCCGTGATTCGTACTTGTACGTACTTGTATGGTATCTGTACTATACGATATCCGTGCTGCACTGTGCTGGTGGTGCTGTTGAGGTTGGCCGTAGGTTTTAGCTTAGCGCTATCTTGTCAAGTGCACAAAAAGTGTGTGCTTAAATTTTTCCTTTTTCCTCATCCAGGGACAATAACAACCTCCACAACGCCAAAAAAAAAAAGGAAAAAGAAAAAAAGGAAAGGAAAAAAGAAATGATAGATAGGCTGCCGCTTCAATTGTGCCATATCATACAGATGAATTGTTGTTGTTGTTGTTGTCCATTCTACGTGACGAGTAGCTTAGGTTGAGTTACAGTATGGAAAGTCCTTCCTGCAATTCGCTTCATATCTGTCCGCCGCCCAGGTTCGATATCCTCCGCTAGGAATCAAGGGGGACAACAGCTAGCCCGCGTGATGCTTTCCAGGTATCATACCGGTACCGGTGAGGGTATGGTATGCATCGGTATGTGGGGATCTTAATTCATCTCAGACGGCGACAGTCGACTCGTGCCTTCAAGGTGCAAGATGTGAGAACAAACCATCTAGGGCAACTACTCCTCAAATTCCGATGGTAACCACAGAAGCACACAATTGGCCCCGGGAATGGTAGGCTCTTTTCCAAATGTAATTGTGCTCAATTCAACAAGATGTTTAAAACTTGGGCATGTCTGATATCTAAAGTCTGAGTTGGGGACCTCGATCAGAAAAAAAAAAAAAGGCTCCGAGCTAGCCGATAGGATGAGTTTAGCCAAAACCAAATGCTCCCATCTCCCCCGAGATCTATGGCAAGAATCCTGAGAGGATGAGCGGATAAACACCCTCGCAGCGAACTTTTCAATTGGCTGTTGGTCCTGGCCGAGAGGCTCCGGCGGGTTAAAACTAGTTTGAAGGTTAGGTTTCTTTACTGCGCTTAAAAGACATTTTGAGGCAGACCCACCCTCCAAAATCTCTTGAGCTTGAAATCGGCACCCGGGGGTTATACATTTTGCTTATATAATGCACACAGAGGGGGTGGAACTTGACTAAAACAACCTCAAGACAAACGAGCGCATTATCCTATGCGTAATTCGAAACTTGACCATCCTCATGAATGCTACTCTTATTGGAAAGCCGAACACATTGAACCAGAGAGGAGTGTCTCCTGAGCACTTCTGCCAAGCCATGTCTTGCCCAAAGATGTGGTTGTGGTTAGAAATTTTCGAAGATCATCATTGTGTTTGTTTTTGGTTAATTTCAAGGGTCCGGCACCACCCAGCTCTCTACCAGTACCGGTAGGGGGTGGAGGAGGAGCGCTTTCGCCCATTGCTTTTTTCCCATCCAGATATCGCGCACTTACCGTAAATTTGGGGCAAACTCGACCCGCCACTATTATCTGCGCTGCCGCTGCTACGGCAATCCCGAAAAATCGCATTTGCCGCAGGGCTGGGCCTTGAGAGAGATGTGATTACCGTACCTTGGGAAGTGTAGCAACGGGCCGAGTTCACTAAGGGTTCACGGTACTCGGGGGGGGCCGTTAAAAATCGGACAACGCGATCGTCCAGATTCTCCACCAGACCACCAGGCCACATCAAATACTGGTACTGGAAACCAAGGTCTTTTGGGGATGATAGCGACTGAAGGTAGCTACCGAGGTTACTCCAAGAACATTGTGACGGGAGGCGTAAATCGGAATTGAAAATGGCTCAATTTAATACGAGTTCATGGTTATGATATGATGAAAATTCCCTCTGAAATCCTGTTTCTCACTTGCTCAATTGAGTGTAAACTTCAAAGGGCTTTTTTGGCCTCTGCAACATTGTATTTCTTTCTGGACAATATGATAGTGGTCAAATAATCCCTACATTGCCACCTGCTGGTTTCCCATTTTCAAGGACCCCGACTCTCGGAACCAAGTTTTGGTGGCAAAATGGCAAATATTGAGGGGAGAGATCTCCCCCAATCCCCGCTCACGAGTCCCATACGGACGAACGGAGTATGTAGTAGATTTACCCCCTAGCCCCATTTTTTTTATCCTCCCCACACCGCATTGTCATGTTTCACTCTTACTATATACTATCGCAATCCAAGAGCAGTGGAGGAGGAGGCGGGGGGGTTCAATATCGGTGATGGACGAGGAGGAGCAAGAGGAGAAATGTGTTCTGAGGTAGCCCTAGGGAGATTATGGGTAGCTAGATCAGGTATGGTTGGCTAACTAAATGATCATTTCCACAGGGGTGATAGGGGGAAAAAGTAAAAAATGCTGTTGTTTTTTTTGGTTGCGAGGGCTTCTTCTGACTGGGGCTAAAGGTAGATCTAACCGGTAAATCAACCTTAACTGAAAGTCGGACTTGAGCCCCAATCCGGTGAACCTAGCACCCTTGCCCAACCAAGACGCCCACATTCTGCCACCCCGTCTGTTGTGCAACCCACCCGCGAGGTCCCGTCTGTGATCAAGCGGTTGTTCCCATCTTTCGAGCCAAGAGATCATCCCCGTCCCCAAATATTCCAACGCATCTATCTGTCCGGGGGGGAGGAAGAAGAAAAGAAGAAAATGAACAAACAACTCTACCTCCTATCGCATACCGGTACCGGTATTGCTATACTGTCCTGTACAAAGTGGCGCACAGTCCCCGCGGCGTACTTGTACTAGTACCTGCCAGGTTTTACTAGACAGGGGAAGGGGCGAGAGAGGGAACCAAATATATAACCAAAACAGGGAACCATACGATACTCCTTCAACATTTCTCTCCCCTCTGCTGCCGCGATACACGCTGCGGCGTCCAGTTGGTCTTGCACTTATTTTTTATTTTTTTCTCCTCATTTCCCGCTCCTCCGGTGAATGTCGCAAAGAGAGCGAATCGCAAGCCGAGTGCGGAGGATTCGGGGAGGCGAGCCACGGCAATCACCGGTTGCCCGGTTGACAACTAAGCATATCTCGCACAGCACTGTGCTCAGTGCTGTACCGGTACCCAGAATCAGATATAGAATTTCCTTACTTTTTTGTGCCCATAATTTCCTTCTTATTTCTTTTTTCTCTTCTTTCTTTTTTTCTGTACCGTGTTTTTCTTTCCTTTTGGTGACGGGTTAGTTAGTTAGGGTTCCGGTAGTCGGCGGGCCGCCTGAGACAGTTTGTTGGGGTCCTGCATATGGTGAGGGATCATCTGCCGCTGGAGTGCTTTGCCCAGAAAATATTGCTTAGCTTCAGCACTCAAAGGGTTGTCGACCACGGCTCTGGTGAGGATTGAGGCTCTATTAGACGATAGGGTGGATGATTCTCTACATATTAATGGGGGGATGGGAATATCTCAGGCTTTCATGGCGGTACCGGTATTGGGGTTTGGAAATAGGCTGAGCTTTTGGCGCAGGCAGGGGATGTGAAGGCCATCTCCATTCCTGCTAACCCGGAATGAGGCCACGCTTGGCAAATTAACATACTGGTATTAATGCTACAGTAAGCCAAGATGAATGTCCACCTGTTCCAGCTACGATACAGAGGCTTAAAATAATGTAGCCGAGAGATCAGTTTTGCAACCCCAACTGAACTTCACAGAAGTGCTTGTACTGTGATTCGCGATCGCCGGTCCACTCTCATGAGCGATGCAGATGATGAGTACTATTAAATGAAAGCAGGAAAAATGATGAATTAATACCGCATTCGTCCCAAACTCTTGAAGAGGTACCCGAACATTGAGGGTATAATTTTGTTTAAACGCACAGATAAGCATGGATGATTAGCCATGTACTTTTTTTTCTTCTAATCCCTGTGGCGGGGTACTTCTTGTCAGAGACGAGTGCATATCAAAAGTTGTGGAATGTAGCACTTCCGAGCCAATCCAATCCGATCCGATCCGATCCAATCCTATGACGCTCGCTTCTCGCTGGAGCCGCTGGGGTATTATCTCACGTTAGCGTTATTGCAGCTGTTAGTACTACCAGCACACCGCAGAGTACTGTGGTTGGCCGGCCACGGCGGATAGAACACCCATGCAGACCAGCGTTGCCTCCCTGCTGCGATCGGGCGGGCACTCGAGTACTGTTCTGTTCTGTGCTGCACTGTACTGTACGAGTACTGTACCTATCATGGTTGCAGAGAAAGCAGCTCAACTGATAAGGCATATTCTCCCCTCTCCCTCTCGAATGCGACCGAGTGCTTACGCGTAATTGAACGACATTTGTGGGCACGGCCATAATTGGATTATGCTAAGATCTGGACAAAAAAGGTGAATTTTTGCGGTATGCAGTAACGGCCTTCTTCGCAGATTTCAATTGCGAGTGTATAGCCTACTGTACATCGCAGTGCTTGTGTCGGGCATGAAGTACCGATATCTGAGAACGAGGTGGGTATTCTCCTGATTCCTGGGCGGCTGTGTAAAAAGAGTCATATTTTCAGATACTTGTTTCTAGGTGCTGTACGAGTACTATACTCGAGTACTCTGGTCATTAAAAGCCTGAGAAGGTGATCGTTCAGATCCTCTCCTACAGTAAAGGACGGGACCACATAAGGGATTGGGAGCTAAAGGTCTTTTGGAGACAAGAACTAGGAATAACACAGTATTTCTTTCTAGGAAACATGCTCGCCCTGTAAAATGTTCCTTGCACTGCCGCTCTCTAATTTCCGATTTTTAATGATCCTCCCGAGAGTACTACAAAACGGTACCGATAACGAATTTATATCGGCATAGTCTCATGGATTAAACAATAGGAATAAAACAACAAAAATCTGGGACGATGCCCGCAAACCGGAGCGGAGGACAAGGGGTTTGAATGCCCGGCTTTACGGATTCCGGCAACGGACGGTTTAACAGATTAAAATCCACGAGGATATTTCGATGAACGCCGGCTATGGATTGGGAGATCTATTGTACCAGGTTTATCTTTACTGCGCAAGGCTGGTAGGATGAAATTTGAAATTCGTCCCATAGAGATAACACTTTTAATTCAAACTATCTAAATCTCTCGCGGTCCTATCTGGTCGGTTAGGGCAGTTTCGATGTAATTCGGTTGTCATCATAGCTCTGAATTCTTCAATTGAAGCTCTGCTGGGTCATATGCTATAGCCAGGGAGATTTGTTGCCAACACTCCCGCAATAAAGTAAGATGTACTGTAGTTTGCGCTATCTGAGGCCTAGAGTTTGCGCCGTATGGATCGACGTGCTTGATGGATCTAAGCCGTGAGGAAAAAAGGGAGGCCGAGGGCTCGTACTTTTGTCTATAGATGTTCATCTATAAGGCAAGGGGGTTACTCAGCATCGTTCAGGATCTTTTTTTATATAACTTCTCTGCTGGCAAACACTCTATCCAACAGGGCATATTGTCCCCTGTCCCCTGTTTTTATTTTGACTGGCATCCTATCATACCTTTTGCAGGGTCGCATGTGAGAGAGAATCGGGGCCATGGTAAACAGTCGTGTGGGTTGAAGCGATTTTGGCCTTCTCCCCTCCTTCCCTTTAGAAAAAAAGAGGGAGAAGGGTGGTAAGCCGTAGAGGCAGGTGGACAGGGATAGTAGGCAATCTACGAGTACTCTAGCAGAAGTTGACAGTGGGGAATGCGAGAAAGCGCTGCCAAGTCATGATCCTTAGAGGGATCCCTGTTTGGTAGATTGAT
Source organism: Tuber microsphaerosporum (assembly GCA_003521225.1). NCBI lineage: Eukaryota > Fungi > Ascomycota > Pezizomycetes > Pezizales > Tuberaceae > Tuber > Tuber microsphaerosporum. Next base: position 10,592 of record QOVD01002143.1, read on the forward strand.
TAATCTTCTACTCCCTCTCTTTCTTCCTTCCTTCCTTTCCCTCCCTCCCCTCCCTTGCCCAGAAAGCAGAATCCATATGGATACCGTTCGGTCGAGATGAGGTGGGCGCGCTTAACCTATCAGAGCCATTTTAGCTTAGTTAGCCACCCACACCCCCTGCTGGCTGCTTCAACTTTTTGGAAAGAGGGGAATATCGGCAATGGGTTTTCATCATGTCTAACGGTAAGTCATTCCACTTGGGCAGTACACTGTAGATCGGTTTGATCTTTTGAAAATTATGACACTTTAACAGGACTGAGGGGTTTATGGGGCTAGGGGGAGTTCGTTTGGCCTTTCCAAAACTGATTCTACTGAATGAAACGTCGTGAATGCTTGCTACTGTTGATACTAAGTGAGTACTAGGGAAACCGCTGGGTATAATAGGTACATATAGTGCGAGCACATAGGCAGGTGGTAAGTGCATACCAAGGGTGGTAGGCTTGAGGGTTCCCAGAGACTGGGCTTCCACGACATTGTGCTGTATGCCTTGAGTAAGGAGGGGCCAGTCGGGGACAATGGTGTCTAGGAGTATACATCCTAGCATGGCAAGCTATAGTACTATATTCGCTAGATTTTTTCCCTCCCTTACATGTGGGTCCGCCCTTAAGCCACGAGGGCCCCCTCCCCAGTAAACATCATTGTATTGCCACGTTATAGTCGAATTCTATCCCCTGATAATCATATTCGTAATCAACCCACAACCAGTCAGCAGATTATCATCCGTCCACGCCGAGGAATCAAACTTTCGCACTCCTAACCTAGAATTTAACCCTCTGAATCTAGCTCGGGTAGGGATTCCAGCCGAATTCGGACCCTTGAGTTATTTAAAACTAAAGCCCTATTTAGCGCACCATAATAATGGTGCTTTTCTGGCCTTTGTGGCATTTGTTCTGCGGATGAAATACCGGACAATGCGCAAAATTTCGTCCTCTGGAAAAGAGTCAAAAACGAGCCAAAAAAACTACTTTCCGGGCGGAATAAAAAATGAAGAAAAAGAAAAAGAATAATAATGCTAGACTTTTCTAGGAGAGTCGACTCTAACGCCCTAGCACAAGGTCCGATTGTCTGAGTTCATCCGGTATTTTAACACAGCACTTTCTTAGCCGCCGGGGCAATTTAGCTCAACTTGCAGACTCTGGCTTTTATCATAACTGTCGATAAGACAGCTGCTGCGTGGATATGACATCCCCATCCCCCTAACCAAGAATGTACGAGTAGTGACAACACTGCCGCTTCTGCTGCTGATAAAAACGCTGGTGTCGCTGCTGATCTGGATGATAGCCAGAGCTACCTGCACTGTGCGTTTGGTAGGTGTTTAGCACTGTTCTGTGGGGAAAGGTAGACTTTGAGGAAACTTGGAGGAGAGGAGACGTTCTGTCCAACATTACTAGTACTGTACATTAGCACAAAAGGCATTGCAGATACTGTAGGTAAACGTGCTTGCTGGCCTAACTGGACGCTAACTAACCAACTAATTAACTAATACAGCACTCCAATCCCCAGATCCAAATCCCCACGAATACAAAAAATAAATAAAAGAGAAAATCCGGTTCCTCAGCGCCGTATTCATGCGTCGGGCTGTCATAGGAGCGTTTAACTTAAATCGCAAGATATGGTAGGCGATTAAGCTAAACTGTCTCCCCTCGCATAAATTAAGGCACATTAAGATATCTAGCCAGGGGTAAAATAGAATAAGGCGAAATAAGGCGAAATAAAGATAAATAAGTAAATGCCATCATGAGCTCTCATCTTATATCTCCTGTGGTGTGTCTATTTTTATTTTTTAAGATGGCATGGCGTTGGTCTCATTTCCATCAACCGTATGGGCACAGTGGCAGGAGCACAATGTTTCCCTACACAGCGAACATCTACACAACAGGCACTGGCTTACGAGATTCCTTGAACTATATCGTAGTTTAAAACCACGAGATCCACGAAAGACGAATCAATAAATGATGAATGCTCGCTGCGCTGGGGGCTCGCGTGGGTAGGGACCCCTCGTGCCGGGGGAGATGTTTTCTTACAAGACAAGGGTATTAGTTTGGACAAAGGAAATATGTCTCAGGACGTTCGAGTTTCCTATTTTGACCCGGGCAAGGACGAGGGACGGGGAAGACTAGCAATATAAAACGACGCGTTACTTAAAGAGGAAACTTCGACGTCCTGAGACATATTTCACTTATCTGAGTTGATAAGGTCCGGTACCGGTACTCGAGTACGAGTACGGGGAATGCCTCTAAGTTGGTAAGTTAGCCGCTGGTTCTTATTGAACGAGTCCGTACTTGTGCTAGTGTAGCTTGGCACCCACAGCATATGCCGGTATAATGTTTAGTAATTTGATTGATAACCAATCACTCATCACGGTAAGTGGGTTTGCTTACTTTACTGACTTGTTTTCTCAAAGTCTTCGTTTGTTTCACTCTGTGTGAAGCCGATGATAACGTTATCGTACTCGAGTACAGCACTCGAAGCGCTAGTGGCAGAGGGCAGCAAGTAAGAGGTGCAGTATCAAGTGTGTCTGCTTTCTTCTCGGGAGGGGGGATTCTTGGCGTTAGTGCACTTACTGTGTCAGATGCCAAGAATTCGCGTGGTTGTGACACAGTAGCACAGTGCTACATAATCCGCTACATGGTTGGATTGTAATCTCTATGGGCCCAGATTGATTTTACAAACATGCAGGAAAAAGAGGGGACATACTTGTATAAACAATTGGGAGTGGAGAAGTGCATGTCTTGAAACCGGGGTTGCGGCGGTTGCAGCTTTGGGTGGAAGGTGCTTGGATGGCGCACTGCAAAGGAGTGGAAAGACAATTACAGCCTTTGGGATGGAACGACCTGAATACATACGGGTCCGGTAGTGAAGTAGGCTAAAGTGTAGTAATAGGAACATATCCCAAAACCGCTCACTAGGTTTCGTTCAAGTGCCGAAACACGCTGTAACTCCTCCCCTCTCCATGTTATCTGTGATGCCTTTAGTTAACTCGTGCGCTGCACTGATGTCCTCATCTTCCTCCTTTAAACCTACCTCTCCTCCCTTCTCCCCCGCCTCGCATTACCCATTATGCACACGGTATCTACAAAAATAGGAACATTCTATGGGACTTCGAGAATCTTATTTTCTCCTGGTGTGATCATGCACAACTGAAGACGGACCGACTAATCGAAAGGTAAAAGTAAAGAAAGAAAAAAGAACAAGAAACAGGAATTCGGTTTTAGAAAGACCAATAGAAGAAAAGGAGAAGAAAAAGTGCACGGAAGGGAGAACGGAATTTAATGTCATACTCCCACTCTCGTCCGCCCCACCCGAGTTACTGTATGATACAGGTAGTTGAAACGAATATATTGCATGAATCATGTTAACTTAGCCTAGGGCCATTTTCTGAGCTTTCTTTAACTGTAAACCCCGGCTCGGGCTATCAATTGTTCTTATCGCACTGGAAATCGATGGTCTTGGCTTCCTCAACCGTGCTTCTAATACTTGCTTGTTTCACTTGAAAGAAACAAGAGAAATGTATGGTAAAAGATGATTTTAAGCTACTGCACAGTACCACACTACAACTTAGACCCCGCACCAGTTCAGGGATAACGCCCCCCAAGATTTTTTGGACTACTTCCCACCCCCATCGTTTATTCCCCACTAAATGTTTTTTCCCCTTTTTATTGAGGGGCGATAGGAAGAATAGCTTATATCATGCTGGCGGAGACTTCATAGCCTGGGGCGTGCTGCTGCTTAGACGACGGGGCGATCTCAACCGCTCCTGAAGGTGGAGGAGGAAGGCGGGGCGGGGGAGGACGCGGGGGAGTGGTATTGGCGCCAATTGACGGTGATGGAGATGGAGAGGGTGCCCGCGATGGTGGGAGTTCTATGTTAAGGTAATCCGAGCCCTGTGATGGGGTATAGCCCGCAGCAGGAGCTGGACCAGCGGGCTCTTTCTTCAGCATGGCAGCGTACGGGATCCCCACGCATGAGGAATCCTCGTCATCGTCTACGGCTTGCTTATCCTTCTTCTTCGCCCTCTTTTGTTTCTTGCTCTCCTTATGATTCGTTGTGGAAGTTGTCGTATCAGTTCTCATGGGTGATGATTGCAGTGGGATACTCGTGCTGCTGTCTACTGCCCCGCGCTGGAACTCAGCGCTTCTGGCCCTCCGCATGGCAGGAGCCCTTGGAGTCCCCGGTAGCGGAGGGAGAATGGACGCGGGTGCAGCTTTCTCCGGCGAGAAGTAGTCCTCCTGCTTCAGCAACCATCCATTGAGTCTCTTCCCGGGGGTTGACCCAATTGTGTCTGTGCGCGTTAGTATTGCGATAGCAGATGGGGCGATGGTCTCGGAGGAGCGGGTACGGCGCAGGTAGTGTAGGTGGTTTTCTGTCCTCTGGGAGATTGATCGCAGGACCGGCGAGGTCTCCCCTCCCCCAGTGGTGTTGAAGAAACTCTCAGCTACTGATGAGGGTTTTCCATATTCATCGAAGATGTAGTCACTATAGTCGATTGAATATCTGCTCAGCCGGGTGCTCGCCTTTGCTCCTGCGCTACGACCACCGCTGCCGCTTCCGGGCCCAAAGTTGCCACGCCGAAACGTGGGCTTGCGAGAGAGCGCACGCTTAGGCATCTGCGCTAACGGCACAGGAAGCTTGGGGAGCAGGGGGAGTCTATCGTGCTCCTCCTCCTCAGTGGGGGATAAGGCATCTATCAATTCTCCAGTGACTATACAGTTACACAAGAACGCCATCAGTCATTCCTTGCTCTCACTTTTTCCGGACCTCTCCTGTCTATTGGTTGATGTGTATAGGATTGGGTATGGGGAATCTGGGGAAGGGGGGGAAAACACACTATGCTGCGAGGCGATATCCTTTCTTTTGGCTCTCTTCCTCTCTGATAGAGCCCGCTGTATGTTTAGTAGCCTGTGCTCCAGCTCCTTCCGCTCATCCATTGTGCGCAATAAATTCCTTGGTTGCTCGCCATCCCTCGATTGAACGGGTTTAGGAGCCAAGGGCTGTATAATATTGCTTATGCTCGAATAATGCGAACTCTCGGTGCTCAAGGATAACGAGCTTCTCACCCTCGGCCTTCCCAAAACCTTGTCTATAGCCTCTCTTATCTCTGGCCGGGGTCGTCCGTTCTCGTCAACGAGGTACGTCGCTCGAGAAGCAGCGTAGAGCTCTTGATTCTCTGGATGCTTCCTCGCCGCTGCTCTGATAAGATCTATTTCTCGGCTCAAACTTTTGTCATCCACTGTGTTATCCCCATAATAGTCGATAATCTGCGTGATACGGTGGTTCGTCGGCGTGGTGTATTCGATAAAGTCCAGTGTTCGCCTCTTCATGCCCATGGGATCGCTAAGGTGCATTGCAAGAGCTGGTAACGCCGGGTCGACACTCTCGTCGAGATGTTTGGGAATAGGCGTGGCTGGCAATTCCTGAACGCTTATTGCTCTCGAAATTGGCTCACTTATATCCATCTTTGTGCCGTTCACTTCCACCGCCAGAGGATTGGAAATCTCTACCAGAAGTCATCAGCCCCTCCAATTGCTCCCTGAAAAGATTCATGCTTACTCAATGAAGAGGTCTTTTCCAAGCTCGTATACTGTTTATCCCTATGTCTATCCCTCCCGCAGCAGACCCACGGCTTCAGGTTGTTACCCACGCTCACAAATTTGTCGTTGACCGTCATTAGCCTCTCGCTCGCTGCACGCTGCAACTGGGCTACTTTCTCTTTCTGTGCGTACTCCTTCACCTTATCCTGGATGCTAGCTAACCGTCTCCCAGCATTGATGTATGCCATCCGCCGGGTAGGAAAAGAAGGAAAAAAAAACTCTCTTAGAGAATATTTTCGGCGAAAGGGTACCAGCCCAGCCCAGAAATTATAAAAGGCTATGTATATATAGGTTAAAGGAAGGAAAAGAGCGTGACACAAACTAAGCGAATCTATCGCAAGTCCGGAGGTATGGTGTGGAAAATTACACAAAACTTCGAGAAAAGTGTATGAAGGGGCTTGGGCAGGATATGCTCCCTATATACTTTGACTATTCTTCTATACTGTGTGAACTTGATGAATCCTAGGTGCCGGTATGGCGATGATGATATTCGGTAGGCGCATGGCATAGCACGGCGAATAAAGCTAAAATATTTCATCGGCGGGGTGCTGGAACTAGTTTGTTTGTGATAGTGAGCTATTTAAACTTGGGATCTCCTCCTCGGTGGAGGAGAGGAAAAACATTCCCGTTCTATTTTTCTTCTTCCTTTATAGATATCTATGTTACGTGGTTCAGAAGATGAGGAGGGAGATGTTTTCATTTCTTCGTGTACCCTCCAATCCAGGGTGAAGCCATGGATTTACCGTGGGGTGTTGGCGGATATATGCTAGTTCTTTAGACACTGTGCATTCTCTTTTAGGATACTCAACGACAGAGCGGAATAGGGCTAGCATAACATACCTTGGCCTCTATACTAGTATATGAGGTGCCAGCATAATAAGGATACTTCTCTGGGAACTCCTCCTCGAATGCCGGAACCGAGGGGGGAATATGTTAGAACTTATGGATTCAAGGCTGTATGGTCATGTTTTACTACAGTATTCACACAAGTAAGGATGATGCCCGAAGAGTTGGTCGAGCTAGCTTCTCCCGGTGACTAAAAGCCTTCGGGCTCACCGTTGATTTTGAAAATAGGCCCGTTGGTATGGCTCCGGAGAAACTGGTTTACCGGGGAGATAGTTTCTGACCGGGCGCCTTGGTGGTTTGCGGAAAATATGTTACATAAGCTACGAGTGACTATCTGTGCGTGAGTTTTAAAAAAGAACGAATTATAAATTCCTTAAGCAAGCCATGTTTGGAAGTTTGGGGTGGAGCTAATGAGAAAGCATGAAGTATAATATCCATGAATGACCGAAATCCGTATGATTCACCCATTTCCGGGAGCGAACACAGAGGCTGAAGGGGGCACAGCGGCAGCAACGAAAACCCCATCCATAAATCTAAGACCCAGAAACTAAAGTCCTGGAGGGCATAATCCCGAAATGTTTCCAAAAGTGCAAACTATTCAACCCCCTCTTCAGCTGCTCCGGCGGCCTCGGTAGAGACTTAATCCCCTTCTCAACCATGAGCTCCTGAACCCACTCCGCCTGCTTCCCCTTCGTCATCTCCACCTTCGGCACAGCCAATAAACCACCCTCATCCCAAGCGCTCGCCAGATCCCACCAATCATAAATTCTCAGATCCGTAATCAGCCATCTCTCTCCGGGAGTGAAAGCTTTATGAACCACGATAATCGCCCTCGCGACGTCCCAACCATGAATCAAGTGAAGCGAACCCTTCCCCGCGAGCTCCTCCTTATCTGGCGCCACGCGGCCAACCCAATTCCTCGGATCGCGGCTACCGCCCCACAGCCCAGCGAGGTTCAGCACGGCCCCGCCGAGAGAAAGCAACTCGTCCTCGGCAATCTTCCTCGGATTATCGGGAAATGGGATAGTGAAGCGGTCGTGAAGGCCCTTATCTGGCCAGATCCCCGTGTTCCCCAGTTGTATGAAGTTGGTCTTTACATGCTGGTGCGTGCGCATGTAGAGCGTCACGAGGAGCTTTGACCCGCCGGTGCCCTTAATCGGAAACGAGATCAGCACCGTTTTTGCAGAGGGCAGGGGCAAAAACGGCGCCGGATCGTCGGACTCTGGGTCGAATTCGAAGGGGATGGAGCTGTCATCACCTTTGCGGGTCGTGGCGGCGTACGAGATTTTGTTGTCCTCTAGGAGGGGGATTAGGAATGTGGAGGTCCAGCCCGCGCCAAGGATTAGGACTTGGACCGGGTCTTCTCTGTTTATGGACATCGAGGCGGTCTTGTGTCTTTTTTCGTTCGTGTTTGGCAATGCTTGCGGTGCGTTAGACCGTTGATGGTTAGATGAGTAGAAGCCCAGTTTGTTGGAGTGTGGGGAAGATGTAGGATGCGAACTGACTTGGACCTACCCCGCGTTAAGGACCTGTTACCCGGCGTAGGCACGTGGCTACGTGATGCATGGGCATTGGGACTGGAGTTTGAGAGTATTGCTCCAATTATGCACTCGAGAACTATTTCTATAACCAACAGGATGCCAGCATCGCATATAGGAGAAGCTAGAAATAATAATTTTAACGGGCAGGAAATGATATTCATGCAGGTATGCGACTGGCATGTACTCGAGTATATGTACGGCTGGCCAGTACTTATGCTCTAAATCTCCATGTACTTGGGTACTAGTGTACAGGAGCGCCCGTACTGTACTAAATATTGCTTATACTGTACCAATTTTTTCAACAAAATTGAGGTCTGTGCTGCTTAAGGGTGTAGCCGATTGTCCCCATACTAGGTTCTCGGGTGTTGATATAATCTGAGAACTTCTAAAAGCGATTCAATCAAAAAAATTATACCTTACACCAAGTATATGTCGAAGCCATCGTAACTGTTATCTGTTTTAAGTGGTAAATATAGACATGAAATCCCCAACGTATCGTTGGGAAAATCCATCCTTGGGGGCTAGTTCATCCGCACATGCTCCTGCGCGACCAACCATCTCTGCAACGTACTGTTATATAAGGAACCCCTTGGGAACTTGCCACTTCACGAATGGAAACCTTCTCTAAAATTTCCCCTCTGTTTTCTGGCCATCTCTTTCTTGAAAAATTGTTTCCCTTATAGAATCTGACAGCGAGAGTCGAAGCCTCATCTGCAAACTGGACCAATTTACTTTGTTCACTCGTCGTAAGATTGCAAGTATCGCTTGGAATTCATTTGTCTACTGTTTGGAGTTATCGTCTCTTATTGTACTAGTTCGTGGTAATTGTGGGCCATTCTCGGTGGAAATACTAGGACCATCACAAAAATTTATTGCGTTACCTTGGCGTGATCCACTTCCCCGTCTGATCCGCTCCCCAGGCTAGTCGCCGTACATAAAGTACTAGGACAAAAGGGTTCGTCCGATCGGCGGTAACCGAGCAGCACCTCAAAAAACCCCACCCCCTCAATAAACCTCCTCTCAACAACCATGCCTCCAGAAACTACAAGCTACCTCACAGACTTTGAGAAGGGGCAAATTGTTGCTCTAAGGGAAAAAAATCTTTCTTTTTCTAAAATTGGACAGCTCTTACTTCGCCCTAAAAGTACTGTTCAAAGTTTTTACAACCGCTATCAAAAGAGGGGTGATGCAAAAAACCTTCCATTTACTGGAAGACCAAAAATTATCGATCCCAGAACCTGCCGCCGCCTAGTCAGAGAGGCCAAGAAGGCACGCTGCCAGCCATTATCAGAATTGCGCAATGAGATAGTCCCACATGCCTCAGTTAAAACAGTCAAGAGAGCTTTGGCATCGCGGTGACACCTCTTGCATGATTAATAACGCTAGGGAGGAACTCGTGAGTAATTCATCCTGCAAGTTCTCTTTATGGCAACAAGCTGAAACCTGAAGCTTTCATTCTCCTAGGATAACTTCAACTTCTGCACGGGCACGTTAGGCACGTTAGGCACTGGTATATCCAACAAAAGCATATTGCTGGATACTGTTGGGCTTAGTGTCAAACTGAACTGGGCCCACAGTAGTGAAGGCTATATATGATGGGGGGGTCGAAGTGGGATGTTAGGCCAGCTCTGTGTTGAGTGTGTACTGGTTTCTAAAGGGCATTTGGTTTTGGTTGAATGGATATAGAAGAATTAACAGGACGCGAACCGTTCGTTGATTTGAGTAATATATTGTGTTTTGCTGCTGTTATCTATGGGCTAAGTATAATAAATGCTGTCACTCGGCAAAAGTCTTCGTGATACGGGATTCACCTTTGCCGGTAGAACGGGCCCCGCCGCACACACGGACTCCAATTGCGCAATACCCTCCCTCTTAGGCTGTGGCAATCTCCGTCAAAGTGAAACTCTGTTTCACGAAGACTTTTGCCGAGTGACAGTAGATCGCTAGGTCCCATGCTTAGAGAGATACACCTGGCCGACTGATTGCTGTTCAGCTAAAGTTGGTGTCGTATCAGAGTAGGTTTCGATTAGTATGCATAGAGCTCCAAATAACAGAGGATCTGTATCTCAGATTCTTGCATCATATCTGCGCTAGACTTTTGGCCCACGTTTAGAGCAGCTAAGGAGCCACAATGATTTTGACTAGAGAGGAGGAGAATGTCATTGTGGGAAGCCTGTTCTAGGAACTAGAGGAAAGGTTTTAGCAGCTCTGGAGGAATCTGGGGGGATGACAGAGCAGCGATACATCTTATTGCTTTGTGAGCACTTAACTTAAAAATCTATTGCATATTTCAATATAGGGGGTTTAAAGCGTCTAGGCTAGGCAAGGAGGGCTTGTGGCGAGGGATTTTGGTATTCCCCATATTATTACTCTGGCCTCCCCTAGGGCTATAAGGTACTCGACCATGATTGTCACACGAGATACATACTAGTACAATCCACTTGGGCCAAGATAGGGGGACATGCAGATATACCAGTATTATTAAGGCTTAATCTTCCGAGTTTCCAAGGGGACCGCTGTGCATATTTGTTCAAGCCTAAGTACGATTCGATGATCTAAGAACTTAGATTCCGAAAGTATCGTGCACTCACCGAGTATATATATATATCCCTTTTGAGGGACAGTGTCATCCACCTCATACTTGGTATATGCCGGGAGGCATGAGAGATTCAAATGCTGTCTTCAGCAGGGCACCCAACTAGATTATAGCTCTCGTCACTGATTAAAAAAGGGCCCTTTGTGTGGTTTATATCCCACGGCTGCTTAAATCCGAGTAAGATTGCCAGGATACCGGCGTTCTCTTTGCCAAACCACTTCAGAGCCAGCAGGCCTTTCAGTTCCTTGATGGGAGAAATAGCAGGCCGTGTTTCTCAATGGGAGGGAGTATAGGGGTGATGTTGGTGCTCGACTTACACAAAAGACGATGTCGGCCAGATACCACCATCCGCACTCAAACCCATAACAAGGGTCTAGGCACGATACCCCGATAACATGTGTTTAAGTCTCTCCAGTTTGTTAACCAGCTATTGGCTCTGACGGCTAAGCACTTGCTTTTTAGATCTACATCTTTGTGTCACTACGTGTCATGCTGTGGTTAGCCCTTCTCCAGGCCATTCACTGTCTACTCTTGATTCCAATGGTAGATGGTGTTACGAGTGATAATACGTGAATCGGCCAAATGGCAACCTTCCATTGAATCGCCTGCTTAAGCTATGGTATTGAAGGGGCTAGAGTTGAGGACCGTTTTGGCACTCAATTGTATTTCATCTATTTTTATGCTGTATCTGTAAGGCAAAGGGTTGGAGGTAGCTCACACCTCAGTTGTATAACTCGCGATCGCCCCTCTATATCCTATCACATTGATTTCAAATCACAAGTGTTTTCATATCAGTAAGCCTATATCACAGAAAAGGTTCATGATACGGAGAACACGGGGAATTATTTGAGTATCGGTAGGGGCTACGGTATGGGCTTCTGTTCGCTTTGTTGCTTGATTATTGTGTCTTTCCTTTGGGTCAACCAATCGCCACTAGCTACCCCTGCATGCTATGAGTAGGCCCTAACTTACTGTAGAGGGACTCTCGGGTGGGAGGTCGAGATGAGCAAAACGGCGTTGTCGTTCTATGGTGCACTGAATCGGGCGCGGAAGGGTCACCGCGATATCCACTCACCTTACCTGATCTCACCTGAAGAGTCATAACAGTCTACACAAGCTGATTAGCTTTGGGCTCTTTGTGACTCTGATAAAGTGGAGGGTACAGTAGTGTATTTGGTATTACGATAATGGTAATGATGATGAGAGCCCAAGACTAAAGTTATTGATGGTCGTTTTGTATAGGCGTCTTGACTAGAATTTCGCACCTCCAGTTTCTCACTTCCATGTATCATAAGTCCTTTTTTTTTTTTAAGGTATTTTAGCTCTTGTCCGCTCGGCTAGTCTCGGCCCGATTCGAGTAGAATGATCCGACCCGACTTAGTCATTTTGATGGCCCCTTCCCCACTGTAGATTAGATAGCGGTACTTATCAGCCTTTATGATGCACCCCAAAGGTGAAAGGGCTCCAAAACAGCAGTCACTTCTCGGTGTGACAGTTCTTGACTAGGACTAGGAAGGTTGGGAAAAGCGAATTTGTCAGTATGCCAAGACTATCCAATCGTTAAATTCTTTCCCGGAGACCGTAGCCAATCATAGCCGCCGCCCACATTCATTTAAAACAAGCCCGACCCCTCACCACACAAACCGTCCACAACCCCTCACCTTTTTGCATCTCTTCCCATCCCTTAGTCTTTACACTCTTCTCTTTATCAACCATCCGCTCGGTTGGACGACTTGCTTTGCCTAAGTCTTCCTTTACGAGCTTTCTTTAATTCCCTTACACAAAGGTTTCCTACTTGTCTTTTTTGGAGAACAAAGAAAAGCAGGCACAATGGTCAAGTAAGTTAATTGAATGCCTTTCCATTGGCATCTAACTCGCCACAGGATGAGATGATTGTTGTTGGCTAACGTTCTGTGTTTTTTTTTCAGCTTTACCATCGAACAGGTATATCAAATCATCCTAACTCAATTCAAAGATATCAAGGACCAATACACAGAGCACTAACTTTCACTAATTAGATCCGTGAGTTGATGGACCATGTTACAAACGTCCGTAACATGTCCGTCATTGCCCATGGTACGAAATTATCCCCTAAAGTTGAAGAAACAAATTTGTGAAATCTAATGATAGCATAGTGGACCACGGAAAATCTACCTTGACCGACTCTCTCGTCCAGCGGGCAGGTATTATTTCTGCCGCGAAAGCCGGGGAGCAGCGGTTTACGGACACTCGTCAGGATGAGCAGGACCGTTGTATTACAATCAAGTCTACTGCTATCTCTCTATACGCCCAACTCTCGGAGGAGGACTGCAAGGACATTACCCAGAAGACTGAGGGAAGCCACTTTTTGATTAACCTGATTGATTCCCCCGGTCACGTCGATTTCTCCTCTGAAGTTACGGCCGCGCTCCGTGTCACTGATGGGGCTCTCGTCGTCGTCGATTGCGTTGAAGGCGTTTGTGTCCAGACAGAGACTGTATTGCGTCAAGCTCTTTCCGAGCGTATCAAGCCCGTCTGTATCATCAACAAGGTCGATCGTGCTCTTTTGGAATTGCAGGTATCGAAGGAGGACTTGTACCAGTCTTTCTCCCGAACAGTGGAGTCCGTAAACGTCATTGTCGCCACCTACTTTGACAAAGCTCTTGGTGATGTCCAAGTTTACCCTTACAAGGGAACTGTTGCCTTTGGTTCAGGTCTTCACGGCTGGGCTTTCACTGTCCGCCAATTTGCCGGACGTTATGCGAAGAAGTTTGGCGTTGACAAGGGCAAGATGATGGAGCGTCTATGGGTATGTTCAATTATGGCCGCAATAAAAATATCTCATGATGCTAATTTGACATTTAGGGTGACAACTTCTTCAACCCAAAGACAAAGAAATGGACCAAGACCGAAGTGCACGATGGCAAGCCTTTAGAACGTGCCTTCAATCAGTTTATTCTTGACCCCATTTTCAGAATTTTCGCCGCAGTCATGAACTTCAAGAAGGACGAGATCCCAGTCCTACTTGAGAAGCTCGAGATTACCCTTAAGGCTGAAGAAAGGGATCTCGAGGGGAAGGCTCTCCTTAAGGTCATCATGAGGAAGTTCTTGCCTGCCGCCGATGCCCTCATGGAGATGATTGTTATGCACTTGCCTTCCCCCGTTACCGCCCAAAGGTACCGTGCCGAGACTCTGTACGAAGGTCCTTCTGATGATGAGGCTTGCATTGGTATCCGAGACTGTGACCCCAAGGCCCCTCTCATGTTGTACGTCTCCAAGATGGTGCCGACCTCCGACAAGGGTCGTTTCTACGCCTTCGGTCGTGTCTTCGCCGGTACCGTCAAGTCCGGTCTTAAGGTCCGCATTCAAGGGCCTAATTACACCCCCGGCCGCAAGGAGGACTTGTTCATCAAGGCCATTCAGCGCACAATTCTCATGATGGGTCGTTACATTGAGCCTATTGAGGACGTCCCAGCCGGTAACATTGTCGGTTTGGTTGGTGTTGATCAGTTCTTGCTCAAGTCCGGTACCCTCACCACCTCTGAGACTGCCCACAACTTGAAGGTCATGAAGTTTTCCGTGTCCCCTGTCGTCCAAGTTGCCGTCGAAGTCAAAAACGCCAATGACTTGCCCAAGTTGGTCGAAGGTCTTAAGCGCCTCTCCAAGTCCGACCCTTGTGTCTTGACTTTCATCTCTGACTCCGGTGAGCACATCGTTGCTGGCGCTGGTGAATTGCATTTGGAGATTTGCTTGAAGGATCTTGAGGAAGATCATGCAGGTATCCCATTGAAAATTTCCCCTCCGGTCGTACAGTACCGTGAGACTGTTGCCGGCGATTCAAGTATGACCGCCTTGTCAAAGTCACCTAACAAGCACAATCGTCTTTACGTCTCTGCTACCCCGCTTGCCGAGGAAGTTGCTAAGGATATCGAGGCCGGGAAAATTGGCCCCCGCGACGATTTCAAGGCCCGTGCAAGAATTCTTGCCGACGAGCATGGATGGGATGTTACTGATGCCCGAAAGATTTGGTGTTTCGGCCCTGACACCAGTGGTGCCAATCTCCTCGTTGACACGACCAAGGCCGTACAATATCTCAACGAAATCAAGGACTCCGTCGTTTCCGGGTTTCAGTGGGCTACTCGTGAGGGCCCTATTGCCGAGGAGCCTATGCGAAGCGTCCGTTTCAACTTGCTTGATGTTACTCTGCACGCTGATGCTATTCATCGCGGTGGTGGACAGATCATCCCAACTGCCCGTCGTGTCTTGTATGCCGCTACGCTGCTCGCTCAACCTGGCCTTTTGGAACCCATCTACCTTGTCGAGATTCAGGTTCCCGAGCAGGCTATGGGTGGTATCTACGGTGTCCTGACCCGAAGAAGAGGTCACGTTTTTTCTGAAGAACAGCGCCCTGGCACTCCGCTATTCAACGTCAAGGCCTATTTGCCTGTCAACGAGTCCTTTGGGTTCACCGCCGATCTTCGTTCGCACACCGGCGGGCAAGCCTTCCCCCAGTCCGTGTTTGACCATTGGGCTGTCCTCCCCGGTGGTTCCCCTCTTGACGTCTCCACCAAGCCTGGCCAGATTGTCCAGGAGATGCGTAAACGCAAGGGTATCAAAGTTGAGGTAAGACTAACTATTTGTACAACATTCAAATTAGGAATATAAGCTCACTTTTTTCATGAACAGGTTCCCGGCGTTGAAAACTACTACGACAAACTTTAAGCAAATTAAAAAAAGGGAAAAAGAAAAAAAGTCTCAACGACGATACGAGGGTCGGCATTTCTTTTTAACTGGGCTTTCCTATGTTTCTTTTCCAATTGGTTCTCGTTCATTTCCTGTTACAATAGGCTATGTCTTTCATATTCCAGCAACTGTCGTTGCCAAATAAAGGGACACAAGACCCCGTTTATGGGGTTTCTTACTTTCTTTTCTCTGCATTCACTCATCCTTTTTCCTGGCATGGCTCCAATACCCCTATTTTTGGGCAGCGAATGTGCCACAAAACCGACCAACCATTGAAGGGAGATGGAAGTGTGATACTAGATTCAATCTGAAAATATGAAACCTCCTTGGCAGCATTAATGGATAACCTTTCGTGAACATTGAGTGAATTTCATGCACCATTGGTCGGTATGATAGCTCTCTATAAAAATCCACCGCTATCTAACTCCTCAAACCTTTGCGTATCACTCAGACTTCTCGATCTGCATTAGGCTTGGGTTGCGAAGTTACGGGTCGGTTCGAGCCGACTCGCCTTACCGGCCCACGCATATGGGCCCAATTCTAGCACTGGCTTCCTGTCGTCTATATTGCATTTAGCGCTTCAATCACTGCGGTAGTAGAGATCCCATAAGGTAGGATTCCCTCAAATATGATGCATCCATCCACCATTCTCTCCGTTGCTTCTCGAGACCCCTCTTCCCTTTACTTTTTCCGACTAGTACCATTCTAAGCTTACAAACCTCCATCCCACGATAAAAAAACCCATCCACACACACCAGAAGGCAGTCTTGAAGATACAGCAGACAAGAATTAATATCCTAAGCGCGTTGCAAAATGATGCCATCGGCGTCTAGTCTAGGGTCCTCTGCTATCGTCATTACCAGCTAAATGAAATAAAAATAATAAAGTATAGGAATAGCCTATGTGATTACAATACCGGTAGTATCATAGAACTAAAGACTCAGCAATAACGAGCTCCACTCCAATCTCCAATAATCCCCTAACCCTGCGGAAATTGAAAATCCAAACCAGGCCCAATCCAGCAAACCTCAAGTATCATATACCAGTAATATCCCCCAGGTTGATAAGAACAACATGCCTCATATATCTACCTTCGCAAGTTTCCTGCACCAACCTAATTATGGCCTCCACGATAATCCCTATCCCCTCTAATCTCCCGGAAGTCGACAACTTATCGCTCCGCTCCTACTTCTCAGGCGAATCCCCCAACCCAGAGGGCCGATCGATGGATTTCGATCACCGTAATCTTGGGAGTGAATCGGCACCAGGGGCCAATTTGAGCATGGGTCGGTATCGGACGAGGCCCCCTACCGACCGCAGGACCACACAGTGTACAGTACTTGTACTTTTCATCCGGATCAGTGGTCACTTTTAGGCTTTTCCTCTGGCGCCCCATCGCCGTTGACCATATCGTGGTAAACTTGTCTTAGCGGAGGACTTCGTTAGAGAGGTAGACTAGCCCGCGCTAAAGTTGAGGAGGGGCTAGGCAGATCATTGACCGTAGCCGAAGTTGCCTTCCCCGTGGGGAAATAGGGGGGGGAAGGCAGTATATGAGCGTGTTTACAAGCAGTGTTCTCACAAGTATAGAAGCGACAGAGATGTTGAGAGTCGTTGCGGATAAAAGTCCGCCAGCCAATGGTAGTTGATCCATTGTTCGTCTCTGGGGTATATACCAGAAGTGGAACAGGACAAAGTATTGCAATTAATTGACCAAGTTGCATATCGTAAATTACGCGATTGGTTATATACTCTATCATACTTGAAACAAGTGCCGGAACTCTTTATCGTCGGTGGACAAGCTCCGTGATAGCTTCCGATTGCTTTACTACCATGGTGAATTATTAGGCGCTGTCCAATTAACTTACTACAGTACAGACGATCATCTAATTTGCGGCAGCTGCCGCGTCTACAGCAATTGGGGAAATACCCGTATAGCAGTGGAAGAGCAAACGGAGCGGAACGAAACGTGTCACTAGAGAAAGTATTACTGCAATGCCGCAGCCTAAACAGTTGGCAGTGCAAGAGAGATCCTAGAAACATATGAAAACTTATTGGAGGAAGTGATTTTACCGCCTTTTCAAAGTCAAGATATATATTATACCAAGAGCAGATTTCTCCTACAATATTTGATAGAATCCAGCCTGCTACCACTGGGCCATCCACAATTACAAACACAATTACTCGTAAGTTACAGATGGTGATTCCGGTGGTGGTGGTGCTGTCTTGAGCACTCCTCAATTCAGAGAGAATTCATCCAACACCAAGTCAGCCAATGGCAAAAACAGCAATCGAGGACTTGCTATTGTTGAAGAGAATTTGAAGAGATTGTGATATCCTCCGCAGGAAGGTATGATGAATGACCGAGTGATAGAGGATAAATAAATAAGGAAAATACCCCAAAGCACAGGAGGAGGAATTAGGTCCTTGTACGGGCAAAACTGCACAGGTGTAGAAGTAATATACCGTAATTAGCAGGATGTTCTATCTAAAGTCCTGGGATATGGTGTCAGTAGTTTTATAGACAAAACTCTACCTTCTTCACTCACCTATAGATGGTAGACATTAGGGCATTAACGACCTTGACCCTCATCTGCAAAACAAAAGTGGTTCGCCAGGCAGTTTTTTTAATGCCTGACTACATCCACTTGGCGGCGATTCGAACAT
>QOVD01002146.1:0-96330 GCA_003521225.1 Tuber microsphaerosporum
GAATATTAGGAATAATTATGAGATAATATGACCAAGATTGATGCATAAACCATGCATAAACAACCGTGAAATCCTGAACACCAGATAAGAAAACACATATGAAAATCCCTGATAATATCCTGAAATAATAATGAAATACAATATAATATGTCCTAGCTGTAGTAATGTAAGCGGTGTACAGGTGGAACCGAAACACAAACTAAGTATGAGAAATATACAGTAATATCATGAAATATACATAGGAAATATACGGAAATTTCAACACTTACCCGTAGGTCGATATTGCGCAACACCGTGGCCTCTTCAATCCCTCTTATGGAAATAAGGTAGAATGCTGGATGTGCTCGACAAACTCGTAATGCACGTATAGTAGTTACTGCGATGGATAGGTTTCGGAAATTTGAGCCAGGTACTTGCCACCAAACAGAGCAGATGTTACAACAACAGTGGAGCCCTGTGCAGCAACCTACGTAGTATATTCAAGAGGTCAACTTGAGTGTGGGCGTCATGAACAATGTATACTAGGACGGCTGAGTACTGCTCTCTGAAACCGCATTCCAGGTACGATAGGTGATCGACATCTAAGATGATCAAGGGTTTGGCTACATGGAGAGTATTTGGAGTTTATAGGGTGCTTGTGGAATTGGAGTTAATTTCACAGCTAAAAAACCTTACCGTATTAATTTTCCTTGATGGGTAAAACTGAAAAGTGCGGACCTCTTCTAATCTCACCTTTAGGGCTCAAACCTAGAGGGCGTTCTAGGTAAGTACAACCTTTATTAAACCTACCCATAGTAGAAACCAATTACCATTTGGTTAACAACTTGCTTTTTTGTCATTTCGCACGGGAGTTAGAAATACTTTGCACTGTATATTTTTTCCTCTATATCTAAACAGCAGTTGCATCTGCACTTTAGAGGGGAGGGAAACTACAAGCTTAGGAAAAGAAAGAAAAAAAGAAGTGATCAATAACCGAAAAGAAACATTGAAGACGAATACGGTAGAAATTTTAAATTACAACTAGCTTATCTGAATATGGTAGAACTGGCCCTCCACTGACGCTAAACTCTAGGTTTCAAATTGAAGCACAAATCCTCACTTGATTCCATAAGAAAAATCTGGGTAGAGGATTGGACGAGTAGGTGATGGGTAATTCCAATTGCATGTGGTTTCATTCCGCCAAGAAAAAAAAGAGGATTTAAGCGGTGTTTTTGTAGCAGGCTGGCTCTAGAAGGAGGAGAGGGAAGTTACCATAAGATCGTCTTTTAAGGGGTAGAAGAAGGTTGGGCTGGGTAAGAGCCTCTTGAGGCTCAGGCGGTGCCGTCGATGGAAACATTCGGAGGCTGTAGTAGAGCTATCACTCCCGCGTGGCCCCTTGTAGTAGCCCACCAGAGCGGTGTTTTGCCGTACTTATCCGGCTTACCGGGGCCGACGCCGCCAGGCCCGAGTAGTATTTTCACCACTCCCTCATGCCCCTTCTGGGCAGCCCACGAGAGTGGTGTTCGGCCCTCCTCATCTTCCTCGTCGGGGTCGACGTCGTCCCGTCCGAGTAGTACTTTCACCACTCCCTCGCGCCCACAGTAAGCAGCCTGAGTGAGTGGTGTTTTGCCGTCCCAATCACTACGTTTGTTGGGATTGGCACCGCCCTGTTCGAGCAGTAATTTCACCACTCCCTCGTGCCCACAGAGAATGGCCTGCGCGAGCGGTGTTTGGCCATCCTCATCTGGCCTGTCGGGGTTGACATCACCTCGCCCGAGGAGTACCTTCACCACTCCCTCCTGCGCATTACAAGCAGCCAACCAGAACGGTGTTTGGCCAAATCGATCTGGCCTGTCGGGGTTGACGTCATCCCGTCCAAGTAATATTTTGACCACCCCCAAGTGCCCATTCAAAGCAGCCCGCGAAAATGGTGTTTCGCTGTACCGATTTGGCATATCAGGGTTGATGTCATTCCGTCCAAGCAGTGCTCGCACCGCTCCCTCGTGCCCCTTCTCAGCAGCCCACCAGAGTGGTGTCTGGCCCTCCTCATCTGGCTTGTTAGGGTCGACGTCGTCCCGTTCAAGTAGTAATTTCACCACTTCCTCATGCCCATTCCTAGCAGCCCACGCAAGAGGTGTATCACCCATGTAGTCTTTTGGCTGATATCACAGCCTTCTGCCCCTATCCAACCAGCTATAGTCTCAGCAATCCCGAAGATAATACGCAGTATAAGCCATTGAACAGGGAAATCTTATCAAAATCGATAGGTAAACATACTGCTTCCGTGCTTTCTAGAGGGTTTTTGTAGATATGTGACTATTGCAGTTGTCAAATAACTTCAGTTCAAGCAGTACCGGGCAATTTGAAAGATACCGTTTTGCGTGGATTCCTCTATACAAAGAAGAATATTCAAGTAGGGATCTATGTTAGGGATCGAGAGAGTGTAGGCTGGAGACCGGGAGAGGATGTGCGTTAGAGATTTGGAGAGGGACAGGTCGGGAGAGCCGCGACCTGCTGTGGGGCCAGATACGGTAGCTTAAAGCCCATGACCAAAGTCTTGGGGGGGTGCTGAGTCATCACTAACTTAGCCATATCAGATAAGATATTTACATAAAGAGAAAGAGTAGAGAAATTGGCTATCATTATTCGAAATTATTTCTCCTACTATGAACAATTATTCTACTATCTGTAATATAAAGGTAAGAAGGGTACTTTTTAATTGTGTCCAATCATAATACTAGATGAGGCAAAGCACAAGTAGGATATAATAATTTGTAGATATTGTAAGAGAAAGTCTTAATAACAAGATAATTGTTGAGCCCAAAAGTAAAGACTTGACTCAGAGAGAGGAGACAAAATAGGACAAAGCTATCATCCTCTATCCTGGACTCATAATCTAAGAAAGAGTGAACAATGATAATAGGTTCAGAAACTTGGGTTTTCAATTTCTAGTATAGGGGAAGTGGAGGATCTGTTATAATTCGTTACTCTTAACTATTTTATACTACCCTATTTCTATCTCCCCTCTATATTAGAAACAAAGTCTTTCCTTTTATACTATTTTTCTTTGGTTCAAATATTTTTCAAGTTATTAGTTTCTAAATTGTTTTCATTGTACTTGTAAGTCTATATTTACCTGTAATAAATAATATTACTATTCATCAAATACAGTAATTTTTTAAGACTACAGTTCCTTTAAGCTGGGTGTGGTACCTACACGGGGGACTACTAGTTGTGAAATAGAACATGTCCCCTTCTTGTCTGATGCTACCAACACGTGAAAAATAGTTTCAGAACAATAATGCCACTGCAGAAGAAGTTTACCGATATAGTAAAACTAGTCTACTGGTAGAACTCCCCGTAACAAGCGTAAAGCCGCACAGCGTGAGATGATCTTCAAGATCGCTCCCCTCTGGCCGGACCTCAACCCAATCCAACAATCTTGCCAGTGGGTTGCGCTCAAGTGACACCTGCGCTAGTCGCGCCCAAATATTCTGAGTATCCAAGCAGGTCTAGAAAAGCACCATGAGTAGCTCCCAGAGGCTCTGCCGTTGGTATGAGAGATAATACTACTTATAGGTAATTTCTTTTCAAGAAACTCTAACACGTTCTACCTTCCAGAGCTGCTGGAGTTAGTGACGTAAAGGCTAGCATACATGATACTGGAAGGATTATTGGTGGAATTTAGCTGCTACCATTAATACATAGTTAGGTTTCATCTGGTCTTCTTGTATAAGAGTTTATTGATGAGAGTGGGCAGACCACGGACAATGTGCGGGATTGCGCTATCACTAAAACTTTTGTCTGGTGAATGCTAGGTACCGGTAGGTGATCGACATCTAAGACGATCAAGGGTTTGGCTGTATGGAGAGTATTTGGAGTTTATATGGTGCTTGTGGGATTGGAGTTAATTTCAGGTAAAAGACACCTTACTGTATTAATTTTCCTTGATGGGGAAAACTGAAAAGTGCAGACAGGCTTCCAATCTCACTTTCGGGCTCAAACCTAGAGGGTGTTCTAGGTAAGTATAACCTCTGTTAAATCATGCCCATACTGGAAACCAATGACTACTTGGTCAACAACTTGTTTTTTTGTCGTTTTGTATGGGAGTAAGAAATACTTGCACTGAATATTTTCCCCTTATATCTAAACAACCATCGCATCTGCACTTTGGAAGAGAGGGAAGGGGAAACTAGAAGCTTAGAAAGAAAAAAAAGAAGTGAACAACCGAAAAGAAACATTGAAGGCGAATATGGTAGAAATCTCAAACTACACCAGCTTATCTGAATATGGTAGAACTGGTCCTCCACTGACGCTAAACTCTAGGTTTCAAATTGAAGCTCACAAATCCTCACTTGATTCCATAAGAAAAATCTGGGTAGAGAATTGGACGAGTAGGTGTTGGGTGTGATTCCAATTGCATGTGATTTACTTCCGCCAAGAAAAAAAAGAGGACTTAAGCAGTGCTTTTGTGGCAGGCTGGCTCCAGAAGGAGGGGGGAAGTTACCATAAGGTGGTCTTTTAAGGGGTAGAAGAAGGTTGGGCTGGGTAAGAGCCTCTTGAGGCTCAGGCGGTGCCGTCGATGGAAACATTCGGAGGCTGCAGCAGAGCTATCACTCCCGCGCGGTCCCTTGTAGTAGCCCACCAGAGCGGTGTTTTGCCGTACTTATCCGGCTTACCGGGGCCGACGCCGCCAGGCCCGAGTAGTATTTTCACCACTCCCTCATGCCCCTTCTGGGCAGCCCACGAGAGTGGTGTTCGGCCTTCCTCATCTTGCTCGTCAGGGTCGACGTCGTCCCGTCCGAGTAGTACTTTCACCACTCCCTCGCGCCCACAGTAAGCAGCCTGAGTGAGTGGTGTTTTGCCGTCCCAATCACCACGTTTGTTGGGATTGACGCCGCCCTGTTCGAGTAGTAATTTCACCACTCCCTCGTGCCCACAGAGAACGGCCTGCGCGAGTGGTGTTTGGCCGTCCTCATCTGGCTTGTCGGGGTTGACATCACCCCGCCCGAGGAGTACCTTCACCACTCCCTCCTGCGCACTCCAAGCAGCCAACCAGAACGGTGTTCGGCCAAATCGATCTGGCTTGTCGGGGTTGACGTCATCCCGTCCAAGTAATATTTTGACCACCCCCAAGTGCCCTTCGAAAGCAGCCCGCGAGAATGGTGTTTCGCTGTACCGATTTGGCATGTCAGGGTTGATGTCATTCCGTCCAAGCAGTGCTCGCACCACTCCCTCGTGCCCCTTCTCAGCAGCCCACCAGAGTGGTGTCTGGCCCTGATTATCTGGCTTGTTAGGGTCGACGTCGTCCCGTTCGAGTAGTAATTTCACCACTTCCTCATGCCCACCCCTAGCGGCCCACGCGAGAGGTGTATTACCCATCTTTTGGCTGATATCACAACCTTCCACCCCTATCCAACCAGCTATAGTCTCAGCAATCCCGAAGATAATACGCAGTATAAGCCATTGAACAGGGAAATCTTATCAAAATCAATAGGGTAGACATACTGTTTCCGTGCTTTCTAGAGGGTTTTTGTAGATATGTGGCTGTTGCGGCTGTCAAATAACTTCGGTTCAAGCAATACCGGGCAATTTGAAAGGTACCGTTTTGCATGGATTTCTCAATACAGAGAAGAATATTCAAGTAGGGATCTATGTTAGGGATCGAGAGAGTATAGGTTGGAGACCGGGAGAGGATGTGCTGTGAGGCCAGATGGCTTAAAGCCACTTGGCCAAAGTCTATGGGGGGGGTTGAGTCATCACTGACTCAGCCACATTGTGAAATTGAACATGCCCCCCATCTTGTCTGATGCTATGATACCGGTACCAACACGTGAAAAATAGCTTCAGACCAATAATGCCACAGTAAAACTAGTCCACCGGTAGCACTCCCCACAACAAACGAAAAAAACCGCAGGGCTTGAAATGATTAAGAACACCCCCCTGGCCGGACTCGATCCAATCCAACACTCCTGGGTTGCGCTCAAGTGACACCTCCGCTAGTCGCGCCCAAATACTCGTATTCTGAGTATCCAAGCAGGTCTAGAAAAGCACCATGAGCAGCTCCCAGAGGCTCTCCAGTTGGTATTAGAGATAATACTATTTGTAGGTAATTTCATTTCAGGAAACTCTGGCATGTTCTACCTTCCAGAGCTCCTGGCGTTAGTGACGTAAAGGGCTAGCATACATGATACTGGAAGGATTATTGGTGGAATTCAGCTGCTACCATTACCTGAATTTTTAATGCATAGTTAGGTTTCGTCTGGTCTTCTTGTATAAGAGTTTATTGATGCGAGTGGGCAGAGCGCGGACAATGTGCGGGATTGCGCTATCACTAAAAATTTTGTCTGGTGATCGACATCAAGACAATGAAGAAGGGTTTGGCTGCATGGAGAGTATTTGGGGTTTATACGGTGTTTGTGAGATTAGTGTTAATTTCACAATTAAAAGACCCCTTACCATATTGATCTCCCTTGATGGTGCAAAGCTGAGAAGTGCGGATAGCCTTCCAATCTCACCTTTAGGTTCACACATGAAAGGCGTTCCAAGTAAGTATGGCCTTTATCAAACCAGGTCTATAGTGGAAACCAACTACCGTCATACCTTACTTAGTCAACAAGTAGCTCTTTTGTCATTTTATGCGGGAGTTAGAAACTCTTCAACTCTATATTTTTCCTTCTATATATAAACAACCATCACATTTACACTTTACAGGAGAGGGAAAGGAAACAGAGTTTAGAAGAAAAAAAAGATAAGTGAACAAAAGAAAAAAACATTGAAGGCAAATATAATGAAAATTTCAAGCTGTACTAGCTTATCTGAATACGATAAAAATAGCTCTCCACTCACACTAAACTCTAGCTTTTAGGCAGAAGCTCACATAAGAAAAATCCGGGCAGAGGGTTGGACGGGTAGATGATGAATATGTGCATTTCCACTAGATGTGATTTCCTTCCACTAAGGAGGACTTAAGCGGTGTTTTTGTGGCAGGGTAGCTCTAGAAGGAGGAGAGGGGAGTTGCCATAACGTGATCTTTTAAGGGGTAGAAGAAGGTGGGGCGGGGCAAGAGCAGGAAGAGAGTAGCGGCGACAAACAGGCTTATAGAGCAGTTACGGTCATCGCGAGAACGGCACATAGGCTGTTAATACAACATCCAAAGGTGGTAAGTAGGGAATACATTCTCAGGCTCAGACGATGCCGTTGGTGGAAACTTTTGAAGGCTGTAGTAGAGCTATCACTCCCGGGTAGCCATTTTTAGCAGCCCACCGGAGTGGTGTTTCGCCGTACTTATTTGGCTTGTCAGGGCCGACGTCGCAACGCCCGAGCAGTATTTTCACCACTCCCTCGTGCCCCTTGCAGGCAGCCCACCAGAGTGGTGTTTGGCCGTCATTATCTGACCCGTCGGGGTCGACGTCGTCCCGTCCGAGTAGTAATTTCACCACTACCTCGTGTCCATTGCAAGCAGCCCGTGAGAGTGGTGTTTGGCCGCCCTCATCTGGCTTGTTGGGGTTGACATCACCCCGGTCGAGGAGTACCTTCACCACTCCCTCACGCGCATCCCAAGCAGCCAGCTGGAGCGGTGTTCGGCCAACGTTATCTGGCTTGTTGGGGTCGATGTCGTCCCGCTTGAGTAGTAATTTCGTCACCTCCTCACGCCCACCGTAAGCGGCCCACCAGAGTGGTGTCCGGCCGCATCCATCTGACTTGTTGGGGTTGACGTCGTCCCGGCCAAGTAGTATTTTCACCACTCCCTCGTGCCCATAAAAAGCAGCCTGCGAGAGTGGTGTTCGACCGTCCTCATCTAGCCGGTCGGGGTCGACGTCGTCCCGTTCGAGTAGTAAATTCACCACTCCCTCGTGCCCACAGAAAGCGGCCTGCGAGAGTGGTGTTTGGCCGCACACACCAGGTTTGTTGGGATTAACGTCACTCCGTCCGAGCAGTAATTTCACCACTCCCTCGTGCCCACAGAAAGCGGCCTGCGAGAGTGGTGTCTAGCCGTCCTCATCTGGCTTGTCGGGGATGACATCGCCACGCTCGAGGAGTACCTTTACCACCCCCTCATGCGCATTCCAAGCAGCCCACCAGAGCGGTGTTCGGCCAAAGTGATCTAGCTTATTGGGGTCGATGTCGTCCCGCCCGAGTAGTAATTTCACTACTTCCTCGTGCCCATTGCGAGCAGCCTCCCCAAGTGGCGCACTGGGCATGTTCCCTTTTTGGCTGATACCACCACCTTCCACCCCTACCAAATCACTGCAATCTTAGCAATCCCGAAGATGAAGCGTAGTATAAACCAGTGAACTGGGAAAGCTTATCGAAATCAATAGGGCAGACATACGGTTTCTGCGCCTTCGAGATGGCTTTAGTAGATATGTGGTTACAGTAGTCCTTAGCGTACTGGTAGGTAATTTCGCGCATCCGAAGGGTCCCCTTTTGCGTGGATTCTCCCAATACAGAGAAGAATATCCGAGAGATTGTGCGTGTCGGAGGTCGAGAGTGAGGGCGCGTTGGAGATGGAGAAAGGGTGCGCGTTGGAGATCGGGAGAGGGACTGGCTTGACCAGTTGCGAATCCAGATATGAAGGCCGATTTTTGCAATTATCGCGTAAGCTGTGCTAGAGCGCTCGTGGTGAGCCTGGAGGCACTCATGAAGGTTGGGTGGAGGAACCGGGCAATGGAAGTCTCGGTGTCCGCGACAACAAAGTCTTTAGCGACAGGCTGGCGATGTCCCTGTCGAAGGGACATTGTGGCTATTGAGATTCGATGATCGTGTCTCCACAGTTCGTCTGAGTCAGGGCGAGGCTCTGCAAAGTTGCCATGCCAAGCTTTGCTTTTTCCTTCCGCTGTCACTTTATCCGATCACTTGCCTTGGCGTCAGCCTCAACCCACCGGTCCCAGTGTTGAACTTTTGTGGTTTTGAAGGGCTACCGGTATGGGGAAAGGCTTGCGCTACCGGTATGCAGTATCGTATATTCTTTTCTCTGACCGGTATCGGTATCTAAACAGCCGTCGCGTCCGCGCTTCCGAGACAGGGAAAGGGAAACAATAAATCGTATGATAGAAAACGAACAGCCAAAAAAAAATAAAAAGAATAAGAATTTCGAACCACCCGGTTTATCTCAATACAACGAAATAGCTCTCTTCTAAATTACCGGTAATGCTGAACTCAACTAAAAACAAGATCTCACAAATCCTAACTTAACCCCACAAGAAAAATGCAGACGGAAGGGTATGTGACAGATATGCGTATTCCCATTGTGTATGATTTCCTTCCACCAGGGAAAAAAACCAAGCTTAAATACTGTAGTGTTTTTGTGGCAGGCCGACCCCAGAAGGAAGGGTAAGGCAGTAGTTACGACAGGGTAGTGTTTTAACCCTCAGGTGAGGCTACGGCGGGAGGCGGTGGCCGCGACAAACACAAGTACCGGTATGGAGCTGGTACGGTCCAAAATGGTTGCCGACACTACCGGTATTAGCACCATGCAGCTCGCGGCGAGTTTAAGTCCCGAGGCAACCAGTGCAAACATCAATCTCCCCCAAAATGCAACCATTGCAATGACCACAATAGCGACTACGATTTCAACCACAACTATAATGACTATCAATTAAGCCTGCTGAAAATTACACTCTACCCATGAAACAAGTTTCCTCCCTCTTTCTTCTAGACTTTATGCGTCTTTCAAAGTAAAGCGGTAATGGAAGGATGTAGCCATTGCGATGGCTGAATCTCCCCGCAAGTATGAGGCGAGTACAGTACATACAAGCTGCTGTTCACTTCATTCCCATATCCTAGCCTGTATTGGTTGCAGTGTTGTGGCTGGTGAAAACGTACCAGCTCCCGCAATCTTCGGTGGCCATTGGACTCGAGTACGTTTTCACCAGCCACAACATTGCCACTGATATCATACATGTAGAGGTGGGAATTAAGTAAAGAGTCGTGTGCTCGGCTGTTTCGGGCGCGACAACACAAGTCCTCGCTTAGCGTGTTGCTCTAGAAAGCGCCGCATCTTTAGGAAACGGGCCCGACTTTTCGCCAGCCAACAAAAATAATTCTCATCAGTCATCACTCGAACTTCTTGATCTGATTTTGTCGGATGTTTTACTTCAATGTGACGACAGGTGCGGATATGTTCGGCCGGCTGCCAGCCCCCTTGGGGCGTTGGGATCTAGAATATGACTGGAGTCATATTGATGTATATTCATGCTTTAGATTGTTATAAGTAGGGAAGTCTTAGGCGAGGCTATAGGAGAGCAAGTAAGGCAGCAATTCGCTCTCTCTCTTTGTTTCATCAATCGGTCTCATTACTTTATCCTTCGACCCCGGCATCTTCTGTGCGATCTTCGACAGGTTTATTCCTCACACAAATGCCGCATCTCCTAATGGAGGTGGGTCTGAGTTTTGTGAACCCCCTTGTGCATTAAGCCTCATGAATCAATCAAGCCTCACCAATGAATCGGTTAAAGAATTTACATATCACCTAACTTAAAGCAGCACCGTAGAGCCCCTCCCGATGTTGACATGGGCCCGGAAGCTCTTCCCGGAACCTGGTACCAGGTTCTACGAACATAGGGACCGTGCTTTTTGATATCCATCACGACCGCCAAGCAGAGCATACATACGGTAGTGTTCGTACAACACGGTGTATGGCTGCTGCCATTGCCATAGCCTACCTCATCTCTTTAACCATCCAGAAGTTCGTTAGGGCCAAATTCCGTTTCTATGGCTAACTAACCTAAGTAGTAATTGAAAGAGCTAGAATGTGCTGATGTATTCTCTCATCAGAACCTTGGATAATTTGAGATCTACTCGTAAGTTTACTACACAACCAATTAACTAGGCCTCAGAATAAGTTCCCGACACACTCTCAGCATATCGTATATACAACCTCAATAAAACTACCATACTTATTTCATATTATGTTCAGCAAAAAAATAATCTTCACTCCGCTTTCCGTCTTTCCCTAGGAACTGCTATAATTGATCGTTATTGTCTCTAAACGGGTAACTTAGTTATCACCACTATTTTCTCTCGTTTCTCTTGGTTGACAAAACCATCACAGATAGTCACTCGCCTATTTTGGTGTTGGAATGGTAATTTCCCATAACATACACTACGATACAACATGATATAGTACGGTAGCTTACCGCAAACCTGCCGGAAGCTATTAGCCGGGTCAATATAAAAAGCACCTTTGATCTTAACTAGGATGCAAGAGGGGGTTCACATATGGCCCGCGGTTGTGGAGAAGACAACCCAATTTAGGTCTCTAGTCCAAGGAGGGGGGGTATCGCGCAATTGAAGTCTGTGTGCCCGTTTTATGAAGGCTCTTGTTGAGTGACTGTAATTTTCCTCACAATTAACGGATTTTTAGAGCACCCACAGGCCGAGATTAGGAGATAGCTGGACAAGAGACTGAACCAAGAGCTTCGGTAGCGTATGAAAGGGATTGCGTGCAAGAGAGAACTACCAAGAGGCCAAGTTAGGCCGATGAGGTTCTTATCCACGATACCGGAGGCTGATTGTATATCTAAAGTAAAACGGTTTCAGGAAGACTTTTTCTGAGTGGCCGTAATTTGTTAGGGATTTTCTGCAACATCAATTCCGTAGTAAAGAGACTATCACCCGCCGTTAGATTTTATAGCTCTATACCACTTTCCGGGATCATGCCTTACAGCTGTAACTTACGGTGCGGTATTAGTTAGATACCGTATGCTACGGTATGACTCAAGCGCTACTATCCCAGGGCATGTGAAGATTTTCCTATGATACCTGGTTCGGGAAATTATATGGGGCTCGTGACGTCTGACCTGCTCATGGGAAGGGTGCTTTGAGAGGAGAGAAATTGTAGTAGGCAGAAGGAGACCCGGGGAATGGGATATCTTAATTCGCTCGTAAATCGGTATTGGGTGGCACGGGGCTCAGTTCAATCACTCTTAAATTAAGTTAGAATAGTGGATATGCTTGAAAAAGCCTCGTTCTGCATTTAAGTATTGTGATATATACAAGTAGGGATATCGAGCATTTAAGCTACTCAATCGCTTGTGGCTAAGAAGCAGAGATTGCGGTAAAAATTGCTGAACCCTGTTCATAAAAGAAAGGTCCGTATTCAGGAGACCGAGTTGAGTGTGGGAGGATTGGGGAGAGTGTACCGGGGGGGCTGAGCACTGGGCTCCAGAATAGTACACCAAGCAGGTGGGCGAGGTCTAAGCCGGTGCAGAAGGGTTTGACTGCACGGCGGGTCTTTGGAGTTTATGTGGTGTTTGTAGAATTGGAGCTAATTTCGTAGCTGAAGGACTCCTTTACTGTATTAACTTCCTTGATGGGCGGGAGTAAAAAGTGCGGATAACCTTCCAACCTCGTGGCTGGATGACATTCTAGATAAGCATGATCCCTATTCAATGATGTCCATAGTGGGAACTAATCACCATCATTCCTACTTAGTTAATAACTAGCTTTATGTCGCTATGTACAGTACGGGTGTTAGGAGTACTTGCTCTACATATTTTTCCTCTATATCTAAACAAATGTCGCGCCACACTCCAGAGGGAGGAAAGGGGAAACAATAGGTTGTCGTAAAAATCATTGAAGTAAAAAAAAACAAAAAAGCAAGAAAGGTAAATATGATGGAAATTTTAGGTTACACTGGGTTATTTTAATAGGGGAGATATAGCCCCCACTAACGCTAAACACTAGATTTGAAACGGGAGCTCACAATTCCTAACTTGACTCTATAAGGAAAAACCGGGATAGAGGGTTGGACGGGTATGTGATAGATATGTGCATTCTATGGCGTAGGATTTCCTCCCGCTAGGAAAATGATTTAAGCTGTGCCTTAACTTAGTGACAGGCTTACTCCGGGAGGGAAGGTAAATGGTAATTACCGCAGGACAGTGTCTTAAGCTGGGGGAGGGGACGGGGGTATGAGGAAAGAGGTAGTGGCGGCGACAAACACGTTTATGGAGTTGTTGCTGTTCTCGCGGAAATGGCACATAGGTTATCGGTATAGTATTCGGGGATGGTAAAAAGGGCAGTGCCTCTTCGGGCCTAGGCTGTGCTGTGGGTGGCAGACGTTGGAGGCTGCAGTAGGGCTGCCACTCCCGTGTGACCATTTTTAGTAGCCCACCAGAGTGGTGTTCTACCGTCGATATTTGGCTTGCCGGGGTTGACATCGTCTCGTCCAATTAGTAGTCTGACCACTCCTTCGTGCCCGTTGCAAGCTGCCCACCAGAGCGGTGTTTGGCCGTCCTCATCTGGTTGGTCGGGGATGATATCGTCCCGTCCGAGTAGTAATTTCACCTCTCTCTCGTGCCCCTGCTCGGCGGCCCCCGAGAGCGGTGTTTGGCCGCATTGATCTGGCTTGTTGGGGTCGACGTCATCCCGTCCGAGCAGTACTCTCACCACTCCCACCCACCCAGCGGAAGCAGCCCACCTGAGTGGTGTTCCGCCATACGCATCCTCCTTGTTGGGGTTGACGTCGCTCCGTCTGAGCAATATCTCCACTATATCGCCGTGCCCTGCGGAAGCAGCACAACAGAGTGGTGTTCGACCGTCCTCATCTGGCTTGTTGGGGTTGACGTCGTCCCGTCCAATTAGTAATTTCACCACTTCCTCATACCCCTCGTAGGCAGCCCTCCAGAGTGGTGTTCGACCTTCATCATTTGCCTCGTTAGGGTCGATGTCGTCTCGGCCGAGTAGTAATTTCACTATCTCCTCGTATCCATTATGAGCAGCCCCTAGCAGTGGTGTTAGGCCATCCTTGGCTGGCTTGTTGGGGTCGATGTCGTCGCGGCCGAGCAGTGTTTTCACCACTCCCTCGTGCCCATTCCACGCAGCCCACTCGAGAGGTGTTCCGTGCTCATTTTGCTTGTTAGGGTCGACGTCGTCTCGGCCGAGCAGTAATTTCACTATCTCCTCGTATCCATTCCGAGCAGCCCCTAGCAGTGGTGTTTTGCCGTCCTCGTCTGACTTGTTAGGGTCAGTGTCGTTGCGGCCGAGTAGGATTTTCACAACTTCCTTGTGCCCGTTCTCCGCAGCCCACGCGAGAGGCGTATTGCCCATGCAGTCTTTTAGTTGATATCACAACCTCCTACCTCTACCCAACTAACTACAATCTCAGCAATCCCGAAGATAATGCTCAGTGTAAACTATTGAACAGGGTAAACATACTACTCCCGTGCTTGCCAGACAGTTTCAGCAGATATGCGGCTATTGCAGTCGTCTAATAACCTCAGCTCTAGCAATACCGCGCAATCTGAATGGTACCGTTTTGCGTGGATTCCCGCATATAAAGAAGAATATTCCAGTAAGTGTCTGTATTAGGCTCGAGTGAGGGAGCGGGTTGGAGACCAAGAAAGAATGTGTATTGGAGATTGGGAGATCTACCAGTATTGCCGCTATTGAGATCCGGGGACCTTCTCTCGACGGCTAGGGATTTTAAGGGCTGCTAGGTGGGAGGGATCACGTCGTCAAAGTAGCTATGCCAAGCCTTTTTCCCTTCTCATGTGTTCCCTCTGACCCAGCTTTGCACCATAAGCATCCCCCGATTATAAGTCATCAGTCATTAAGTTGAACTTTTGCCACCTGGGATAGATCGTAGCTTCTTGCAAGATCGCATCGACACTCAGCGAGACTAGCAAGAATCTGGATAAGTATTTGTCAGGGAATAATTTGATGTAGCTTCCGGAGTACCGTTGCTTTTACGTGCGTACTCGGGGTGGCGATGAAAGGTTGAGACAATCTGTTGCTTCAAGTAATCATTTTATTAAATTTTGGAGAATAGAGTGACGGCGCCAGCCAGAATAGACCAAGGTTAGAAGTCAGAAGTTCGAAGCCTGGTAACCATGCCCGAGGCAAAGCCGGAGAAAAGTAAGGAGTACGCAATGGGATACTATAGCTTCTTGCTGCGAAAGGAGTTTTTTCACTCTCGAACGTTCACCAAGAGTTCCAGGTTCCACATTTCAACATTCACTTCTGCTGGGGCCGCCGTCACTCTATTGAGGGTCGAGGTGGCTATTTCTGTGAGCTTTTAATCTAGGTCCTGCACATTTCCGCAATATCTGGTAGCAGTTGATACTTTTTCTGGAGGGTTTGCACTGTCCCGCCACTTATTCACCCCCATATAAAGGCTCTTATAAGTCCTAATATTTTGCCCTTACCTTGAGTCCGTACCACACTTCTCGAGCAGTGCATTTCTGAAACATCGGAAATTCCCTTTACAATGTCTGCCTCCCGACTGCCGGTATTGCCCATCGCATCGGGGGTCGTGCCCTTATCCAAGCGTGTATGAGCCTTCCTAGGATTGGTCCGTATAGCCATTACTCTTCCTGGAGGATACTTCCTGACTTCATCCTAAACGCGCAGTCTTCTAGTCACAAATACAAGAGGGCAGGGAGACTTTTGGAGGACCCGGCCCAAGGAATTAGCAAGCTTAACTTGATTTTCTTCCACATATGCATCCCGAGCTTCGATACATAGGAAGGTACAGTACTCTTTTCGGAAGAGGGAGTAGAGTCATTTGGCACTTATTTTTTGATTTGAAAAATCCTATATTCCGAGCCACCCTTTCTTAATTTCAAAGCAGAATTTGGATTTTGGAGTGAGTAAGAAAGAACAAGTGCCATATGACTCTGAATCAGCAGCATCTTCCCAATCTCCGAAAGCCACAGCCTCCGTTGACTAATCACTTTCCTGTCCTTACAGGCTTACGTCGCCCCCCCCCGGTATGTTATCCCTTCCAGTATGTATACAAGCACACCAAGCCTTATGAATGAATTCGTCAATAAACCAACACAGTGGATTCCTCCATGGTGTAGGCACAAGCTAGAAATCTCTTCCCCTTACCTCGTACCCGATTTAGGGAACATAGGGACCGTGCTCTTTGATATTCGTCACGGCCACTCAGTACGGCAAAGTGCTCGTATAACGTAGTGTAGCGCTCTTCCTCGGTAGTCTTCCTCCTTACTGTAATCTACTCCATCTTTATAACCATCGAGAAGCTGGTCAAACCAAATTCCGTTCTACGGCTAACCTAACCAATAATTTAAAGAACCCTTGAATATGGCGGCGAATAGTCTCCTATCAGACCCTAGGATATCTCTGGAGCCAAGGTTTTTACCCCCCTGTTAATGAACCAAACGTCAGAGCAAATCCCCGGCGAGTCAGTTTATAATGCCGTCACAGACTGTCACTCGTCTGAGCTTAGTCTCCGATGTCGGAAGTATTACTTCAGTGTGATGTGCGGTACAGATATATTCGGCCAGTGGCCATGCTACTTGGGACATGGGAAACTAGGAAACGACTAGAGTAATATTGATGTATGTTAATACTGCGGATTGCTATAAGTGCCGCAGTCTTAGGTACGTCTATAGGCGAATAAGTAAGATAGAATCCATCTCTCCTTTCTCTCATTGTTCACGTCTCATTACTTTACTCTTTGACTCCGGCCTCTTGCGTGCGACCTCCGACATCCGAATAGTAATATATATAGCTTACAATCCGACCCAGTATGATACAGTATGATAACCTGCCGTAGACCTGCCGGCAGCTGTTAACTGAGTCAATAGAGGAAACACCTCTGATCTTAATAAAGATATAGTGGGGTGGTTTACCACAACCTACGGAGGCGGAATAGAGAGCTCAATTTAAGCTTTTAAATATATGATTAACCCCAGGTATCCCCGAAAAAGACCTCGTGGACCTAACCTGGCTCAGCGGTAGGGTCCTCCTTAGCACAATCCTCCTCGTATGCTACTAAAGACTCATATTTAAGTTGCTTGTCCTACCATTGTCTACTCTCTACAAGCCGGCGATCTAAATCAGCACTTTCCACAGCACGAACTCTTATAGTCGAAGACACTATCACCTAGGATCAAATTTTATAGTTAGAGAGACCGCTAGGCTCATAACGTCCGACCTGAGCATGGGCAGAAAGCTATAAGAAGAAAAAAGTTGTTGCAGGGAAAAAGGTGACTTGGGGAGGATGGGATACCTCAACTTCCCGTAAGTCAGTATTGTGACCTAATAAGTTAATCACTCTTATTAAATTAAGGTAGAATAGCCCATAAAGGTTTTCCTACCCGGATCGGGAGATCATATGGGCTCGTGATATACGATCTGCACATTGACGGGGTACCGTACTCTTGGAGGGAAAACCAAAATGGAGTAGGCAAAGGGAGACTTGGGGGGGGTGGGACATCTCAGCTCGCAAATCGGCATTGCGCAGCACGGGGGTCCGTTCTGTCACTCTTACCAAATTAAGGTAGAATGGCGGATATGCTTGACAAACTCGTTATGCACCTGGTCATCGTACTATATGAAATGGACATATCGAGCATTTGGTTACTCCCTTGTGAGCAAAGAAGCAGAGATTGCGGTAAAGATTGTTGAGCACTGCTCTCTGAAATGGCATACCATGCAGGTGGGCGGGCCTAAGCCGATATAGAAGGGTTGACAACACAGCGGGTTTTTAGGGCATGTAGAATTAGAGTTAGCGCCGTGGCTGAAAGACCCCTTACTGTATGATACTCACTCGTCTTTTCCAAGAGTACCGTACCTCTGTTAGCTAAATATTTGGAGAGGACTCCAGCAACATATCGGCTGGCCGAGGTATTCTTGACAAGAGATGCGTGAGCGCTCGTAGACTACCGGTATCTTCCTTGATGGGCAGGACCAAAAAGTGCGGATAGCCTTCCAATCCCACCTTTAAGCTGGTGGATGGAAGGCGTTTTGCTCGAGTAGATAGGCATAACCTTCATTCAGCTATGTCCATAGTGGAAACCAATCACCATCATGCCTACTTGATCAACAACTAACTTGATATCACCTACGCGGATATTAGAAATACTTATAGAATGCCCGTATATTCTCTCTCCATACCTAAATAACCGCGCGTCCACATTCTAGAATAGAAAGAAAGAGGAAAAAATAGGTTATAGTGAAAATCATTAAAACAACAAAAATAAAACAACAATGGTAAATAGGATGGAAATTTCAAGCCACAATGGTGGTTGGCCATCCAGCTTGTAGGGGATGACGTCGTCCCGTCTGAGTAGCAATTTCACCACTCCCTCATGCCCATTGCAGATAGCACAATTGAGTGGTGTTCCGTCGTGCTTATTTGACTTGTTGGGGTTGACGTCGTCCCGTTCGAGTAGTGTTTTCACTGCTCCCTCGTGCCCAAAGCGGACAGCCCACAACAGCGGTGTTCGGCCGCGCCAATCCGACTTATTAGGGTTGACGTCGTCCCGTCCGACTAGTATTTTCGCCACTCCTTCATTTCCATTTCGGGCAGAGCAATTGAGTAGTGTTTGGTCATCCTCGCCTGGCTTGTCGGGATCGACGCCGTCCTGTCTGAGCAGTAATTTCACCACTCCCTCGTACCCAAAGCGGGCAGCCCACGACAGCGGTGTTCGGCCGTTCTTATCTGATTTGTCAAGGTCGATGTCGTCTCGCTCAAGTAATAATTTCACCACCCCCTCGTGCCCATAGCGGGCGGCCCACAAGGGCGGTGTTCGCCTGTCGTTACCTGGCCTGTTGAAGTCAACGTCGTCTCGTTCGAGAAATAATTTCACCACTGCCTCGTGGCCATTGCGGACAGCCCACAAGAATGGTGTTCGGCCGCTGTTACTTGGCCCGTTGATGTCGACGTCGTCTCGTCCAAGTAGCAATTTCACCACTGCCTCGTGCCCATTGCGGGCAGCCCACCAGAATGGTGTTTGGTCGCCCTGATCTGGCTGGTCGGGGATGACATCGTCGCGTCCGAGTAGTAATTTCACCACTCCCTCATGCCCCTCGGAGGCAGCCGCCCAGAGCGGTGTTCGGCCGTAGTTACCTGGCTTGTTAGGGTCGACGTCATCTCGGGCAAGCAGCACTTTCACCACTTCCTCGTGTCCATTCCGAGCCGCCCACGCGAGAGGTGTATCACCCATGCTATCTTTTGGTTAATATCACAACCTTCGACCTCTACCCGACCAACTGCAATATCAGCAATCCCGAAATAATGCGCAATGCAGAATATTGAGCAGGGAAATCTTATCAAGATCGATAGGGTAAACATACTGTTTCTGGACGTTCTAGAGGGGTTTAGTAGATCTGGGGCTATTACAATCGCCTAATAACTTTGGCTCAAGCAATACCGCGCAATCTGAAAGGTACCGTTTTTGGTGGATTCCCGCATATAAACAAGAATATTCCAGTAAGGGTCTGTGTTAGAGATTGAGCGAGTGTGTGGAGAACGAGAAAGGATGTGCATTCGAAATCGGGAGAGCAACTGGCCAAGAGAGCTACTTGCTGGGAGGTCAGAGCGCTTAAGTAGGCTCTGCAATTGTCGAGCGAGCTGTACCAAGAGGCTCAGGATGAGTCCGGAGGCATTCTTGCGGGTAAAGTGGATTAACCGGATAGTCAAAACCTCCTTGTTCACAGACACAGGTCCTTGGTAACAGGCTAGCGGGGTTCTGATTGAATGACCATTGCCGCTATTGAGATCTGGGGGCCTTATCTCGACTAACGCAGAATTCCTGAAATAAGGCGCATCCTGAAATAAGGCGCACCTAGCAATGGAGCAATGATTATTGGTTCAATCGGCAACCCTAAACTTTGGATACTTCCTCCCAACACAATTCTTGAATAAGGCGTGTGCCTTATCTGGAATTCTGCGGTACTAAGGACTTCAAGGGTCGGCCTGAGAGATCCGCATCAAAGTGGCCATGCCAAGACTTTCTTCCGCCCCGCCAAGCTCTCTTACCCGGCCCAGTGTTGCATCATGGGTTAAGCGTCCTCAGCCCTTTCGCTGAGCTTTAGTCGCCTGTGATGGATTGCGGTTTCTTGCAGGATCGCATCCGCACCCAGCGAGACTAGCAAGAATCTAGATAAGCACCAGCCACGGGATAATTCATGTCGCCTCTGAGGTATTAGAGACTTTGCGGTGGACGCATCCAGAGTCTTTTTAGTGATCTTGGCATGTATATGCCAAGCTTTGAATCATCCAGACCTTGAATTGACTCTGGCACAAGAGCAAATTCAACGAATTTGACCTCAACCACTTCAACTCCGCCTAACACAGCCAATACCACTTGGTTTCTATGTATTTTTTTGATTCTTAACTTGAAGGGAAGAGAGTCATAAATTGCGAAGTCTCGGGGGCCACAAAATGAGTGATCTTGACCTAGCACTGTTCGAGTTACATTACTTCACAACTCTAACTTTTAGTTACCAGATTTCTTAGTCTGATATCATAATCACATCCACCGCAAAGTGAAAGAAACATCCAGCTGCAAAATCCCCACTCTTGGCATACAGGGATGCTGGATACATCCACCGCAAAGTCTCTATTATACCCTATCGTTGCTTCAACCCATGTACCGTAAGAACTCGAATAAACGATCCTTGTGCTATGTCGTCCGAAATTTCCTCCTCTAGAAAAGGGGGGAAAAACACACTAAAAATCTGCCCCCCGAGACAAAAAAAAAAGAAAAACACAGGAGGCCTTACTAAGAGAGGCAACTCCAACGTCTTAGCACAAGGATCGTTTATTCGAGTTCTTACGGTACTGTACATTTCTTAAACATCGAAATTTTCTTCACGATGTCCGCCTCCAGCCGATCGGAGAGTTTGCGCAAGGAGACCTAAGCCATGAAAACAAGATATTTTTTCAGTAAAGCTTTGTTCAACATATATTAATAAGAATATATCGCGACAAAAGCTGAAAACGGCATGTATGCTAATAAAAAAATCCTGAGGTGAAAAATATTGTGTTCGGCAAATATTCCACAATTGTGGGGCAAAAAAAGCCTTTTCTCCTGTGTGGAAGCCCTACCGTACCGTACTATCAACATATAGAATAAAAATTTACAGACATGATGAAAAGTCTCATAGTTTGATACTCAATGCCGAACCACCCTTCTATAAAAACTTTCATATTCCAATAATTCATTCTATAAAAGTGACATGCCGAACGGAGCCTTAACCAAAGTCTTTGAGGCCCAGGTTGCGAGAGCTGGAAGAAGTATAAAATCGAGCCTTTCAGATGTGAAGAACTTTAATCCTTGCAGAATAATGTCGTGGCCAAGCACCCCTATGCGTTCTAACCACCACGGCAACCTCGTTCGCCAACCCTCTTTTGGGGACGTAAACACTGTAACGGCCTTTTGACATTGCAAATTAAGGTGTAAAACGATTCGTTCCTGGATAAGAGCTAACCGTGCCAAGGTTAGGATATAAGCAAAATGTACAAGTACAGTACTATTAGCTAGAAATTGTATCAAAGAGAGAGGAGCACACAACCGAATATGCTAATGTATAGTTTCCTATCAGAGCCTAGGATAATTCAGGATCCAAGATTTACCCATCAACTAATTAACCGAAGCATCAGGGTAAGTCCCCAGCACAGTTTTAGCATACCGTATCCACAACCCAAAAACACGACCACGATTGCTAACTTACATAAATTCAAAAAAAGGAACCCCGTAACTCTCCTTCTCGTCTATCTATAGGAACTGCTAAAATTCACCTTTGCCACCCCCAAGCAGGTAACTTAGTTCTCACCACTGCTTCCTCTCTTGACTCTTGTCAGATCATGCCGTCACAGATAGTCACTCGTCTATTTCTAGTGTTGGAATGGCAATTTTACATACAGCAACATATTTAATAATACGAAACTATATGATAGAGCATGGCAACTTACCGTAGACCTACCGGAAGCTATTAGCCGAGCCAATATAAAATACCATCTTTGGTCTCAACCAAGATGTTAGAGGGGGATTACGCAAGACCCATAGTGTAGACCGGAAAGCTCAATTTAAGCCTGTAAATAGATAATTAGCCCCCGGCATCGCGGATAAGAACCTCACTGACCTGACTTGGCACCTCACCAGCATCCTCTTGCACACAATTCTCCTCATGTGCTGCCAAAGCCGCATACTTCAATCTCTTGTCTAGCCATCTTCCAATATCTACTGGTTGGCGGTCTGGAATCCATTTGCTGTAGGGGGTCCCACAGCTACCCAGCAAGAGTCTTCATGAAGCGGCCCCTTCCCCACGCGGACTCTCCAATTGCGCAATACCCCCCTTAGGCCAAAGTGAAACTTGGTTTCAGGAAGACTTTTGCCGGGTGACAATAATTTATTAGAAACCTTCTGCAACATGAACTCCTGCAGTAAAAGGCACTCTTACCCGGCATCAAATTTTATAATTAGCTACCATTTTCTGGTATCGCGCTCCGCGGCCGTGATTTGCGGTTAGCTATTAGTTAGGTGTAGTATCGTAACGTGCAATATTATTCAGGCACTGCTGTCCCGGGCATGTGAAGACTTTCCTGTCTAGCTCAGGAGATTATGGGTTTGTGGTGCCCAGTCTGTACATGAACCAAATGCTCTGAAAGGAAAAAAAATAGTAGTAGGCAAAAGGAGATTTGTGGGGGATGGGGTATCTTAGGTCGCTTAAAAATCGATATCGCGCAGCACAGGGGTCTGTTCATTCGCTCTTATTAAATCAATGCAAGGTAACGGATAAACTTGAAAAGCTGGTTACACATCTAGTTATTGTAATGTAATATATATAAGTAGGGATATCGAGCATTTGAGCCACTCGCCCACTTGTGACCAAAGAAGCAGGAGTTGCGGTAACAATTGTTGAGCCCTGTTCATAAAGGAAGGGTCTATATTTAAGAAACCTAGTTGAGTGTGGGAGGATTGGAGAGAGTATACTAGCGTAGGGTGAGCGCTGCGCTTCGAAATAACACACCATGCAGGTGGGCGGCATCTAAGCCGGTGCGGAATAGTTGACTGCACGGGGGGCTTTGGGGTGGTTGTAGAATTGGAGCTAATGTTGTAGCTAAAGGACTCCTTACCGCATTAACTTCCTTGATGGGCAAGACTAAAACGTGCGGATAATTTTCTAACCTTACCTTTAAGCTCGTGGGCGGAGGACGACGTTCTAGATAGGCATGATCGTTCAATCATGCCCATAGTGGAAACCGATCACCATCATGCCTACTTAGTTAAAAACTAGCTCTATGTCACTCTGTAGGGGTGTTAGAAACACCTGCAAGGTATATTTTTGCTCTATATCTAAACAACTGTCGCGCCTATACGCTAGAGAAAAGAAAAGGGAAACAATGGATGAGAGTAAAAATTATTAAAGCAAAAAACAATAAAAGTGAATATGCTAAAAATTTCAAGCTATACTGGCTTATTTTAATGGGGTAGAAATAACCCTCCACTAACCTAAACGCTAGAATTCAAACGGAGGCTCAAAGTTCCTAACTTGACTCTATAAGAAGAATCGGGATAGAGGATTGAACGGGCAGATGAATGGTTTGTGCATTCCCATTGCGTGTGATCTTCTCCACCAGGAAAAAGATATAAGCTATGCTTCTGTAGCAAGCTTACTCCAGAAGGGAAGGTAAGGTGGCAATTGCTGCAAGGCAATGTTTTAAACTGTAGGGGGAGATTGGGTGGGGGCGAGAGGAGGGAGGCATTGGCGGTGACAAAGACGTATATGAAGCCGTTGCAGTCCTCGCAAAGATGGCGTGTAGGCTGTGGGAAGGTGTGGGAAGGTGGTGAGGGGAGTGACGCCTCTTGGGGCTTAAGCTGTGGTGTTGGTGACAGATGTTGGAGTCTGTGGCGGGGCCATCACTCCTCCGTGGCCATTTTTAGTAGCTTACTAGAGCGGTGTTCTGTCGGAGATATTTGGCCTGCCAGGGTTAATGTCTTCCCGTCCGAGCAGTAGTTTTATCACTCCCTCATGCCCACTGTGAGCAGCCCACCAGAGCGGTGTTCGGCCGTCATTATCTGGTAGATTAGGGTTGACGTCGTCTCGTTCGAGTAGCATTTTCACCACTCCCTCGCGTCCATTGACAGCAGCCTGCGACAGTGGTGTTTGGCCACCCTCATCTGACATGTTGGGGTCGACATCATCCCGTCCAAGTAGTAGTTTCACCATTTCCTCGTACCCACTCCAAGCCGCCCACAAGAGTGGTGTTATGCCGTATACATCTGGTTTGTTGGGGTTGACGTCGTCCTGTCCAAGTAGTATTTTTACTACTGCTTCGTGCTCATTTTCAGCAGCTTGCGAGAGTGGTGTTTGGTCGTTCTCATCCGGTTTGTCAGGGTCGACGTCGTCTCGGCTGAGTAGCAATTTCACCACTCCCTCGTGCCCATTCAGAGCAGCCTGCAACAGTGGTGTTTGGCCATCCTCGCCTGGTTTGTTGGGGTCGATGTCGTCCTGGCTGAGTAGTATTTTCACTACTGCCTCGTGCCCATTCCCCGCAGCCCACCCGAGAGGTGTATTACCCATAGAGTCTTTTGACTGATGTCACAACCTTCAACCTCTGTC
The DNA here is from genome assembly GCA_003521225.1 of Tuber microsphaerosporum. Taxonomy (NCBI): domain Eukaryota; kingdom Fungi; phylum Ascomycota; class Pezizomycetes; order Pezizales; family Tuberaceae; genus Tuber; species Tuber microsphaerosporum. The sequence goes on from QOVD01002146.1 coordinate 24,307, forward strand.
CAACTAACTACAATCTCAGCAATCCCGAAGATATGCGCAGTGTGGACCATTGAACAGGGAAGTATTATTGAAATCAATAGGGTAAACATACTGTTTCTGTGCTTTCCAGAGGGATTCAGTAGATATATGGTTATTCCGGTCGTCAAATAACTGCAGTGGAAGCAATGCCGCGAAATCTGAAAGATACCGTTCTGCGCGGATTCCGGTGTATAAAGGAGAATATTCTAGTAAGGATATGTGCTAGAGATCGAGAGCGACTAGTCGAGGGGGCCCCGATCTGCTGCGAAGTTAGATAGCCTAGGTAGGTTCCTGCAATTTTCGAGCGAGCTGCACCAAGCGGCTCCGAGGCAATCTAGTGGGGTAAAGTGGATTAACAGGATATCGGTAGTCGAAGCCTCCTTGTCCACCACCAGAGTCCTTGGTAACAGGCTAGTGACGCTCCGATTGAATGACTATTGCCGCTATTGAGATCGGGGACTTATTTCGACTGCTGGGGGCTTCGAAGGCTGCTCGGCGTGAGAGATCTAGATCATCAAAATAGCCATGCCAAGCCTTTCTTTCTCCTAACCTAGTCATTTTACCCTACCGAGGGTTGACCCTAAGTATCCTAAGTCATCAGCTATTGCGCTAAGCTTTTGTCGCCTGGGATGGATTCTTGTAGGATCGCATTGACACTCAGCGAGGCTAGCAAGAATTTGGACAAGTGTCGGTTAGGGGATATCATAATTTGATATAGCCCAGAGTACCGGTATCATTTCTTCTACGTATGTACAAGTGTACTGTGCATTTCTGCAACATTGGGAACTTTTCTCGCGATGTCTGTCTCCAAACTACTATCCGTCGCATCTAGGGTTGGGTCCTTATCTAAGCAAGTATGAGCATCTCGTAGGATTGATGCGTATTGTCATTACTCTTCTAGGAGGATGCTTCTTTACTTCACTTTAAACGTGTAGTCTTCTGGTTACGAATATTTGAGCGTGAGGAGACTTTTGAAGGATTTGGCTTTGGGAATTAAGAAGCATAATCTGATGTTTTTTCAACATATCGGTATTAATCTCGAGCGTCAATACTCAAATATATAGGAATATACGAGCACTCTGGCGAGCCAGATTTTGGGCGGTTGCAGCCTGTTCCAAGATGCGGCTTCTTTATGGAATTCTACGAGTAACTTAGTTTTTATGCTATAATGCTGCTATTCGTACGAAAAACGGTATTTTTTTCTAAGATACACGACAAACGATCAACCGCTGTTGTGTCGTGCTCGGGTAAAACTTGGTCCTGTGCTACGGTGTTCTGGACGGCCTGATTGGACTGGGTACTAGCCAAAAAAGCGGCAAGGTAATGTTGACCCCGCTTTTCTTCAGCCTCTACTCGTAGAACTCTTCCCGTACTCGAGTATCAATTGACCCACCGTGCTCAAGGACACTTTCTTTGAATCCTCCGCATCGAATCTACAACTTTCTAAGCAACAGCAGAAAAGGGGAAATGTCACAGTCTCGTGTCGGGGAAAGTAGCAACGCTTTCACTACCAACTCTTTTAATAATAACTCTTTCAATACTTTCAATAATCCCATCTCATTCAATAATGTGTACAACGTGAATAACTTTGGTAGTGCCGACGAAAGGGCTGAGATTCTTGCATGGCTGTCTCCACTAGAACCCCGAGTACGGCACCATGATATTAGAGCTCACCGAGTTGAACATGTGGGAGGCTGGCTCTTACGAACAGAGGAATATCGGAATTGGTTCGATGACATTCGCGGTGGAGAGCGCGATAATTCGGCCTTGTTTTGCTACGGAGATCCGGGGGTCGGCAAGACGTACATCAGGTAAGAAGCCATATCCTCCTGGAAGCAAAAGCGTTACTAAGAAACGGGGACGCTAGTTCCTTGGTAGTAGATAGCTTATGCGATTGGGCAAGGGGACAAAATGCTGCTGTTGCGTGCTTCTACTTTGACTTCGCGGCCCAGAAGGAGCAATCCCCAACGAACATCCTAAGTTCCCTCCTAAAACAGGTTGTTGGTGGACTCGAGAACATCCCGGAAAAGATCGTCCAAGCTTTTCGAGACCAGGAAAAGGCCATTGGGGGCCGAAAATTGGGACTAGGCGAAATTGTAGAGATGTTCTCGGATATCTCGTGCACGCGGCGCACCTTCATATGCATCGATGCGCTGGACGAATGCGTAGCTGAGTATCGGGCGAAGCTGCTTGATTCACTAAGACGCATTCTACACAAGTCCCCGACCACTCAGATATTTCTAGCCGGAAGATTGCACATCCGGGATGAGGTGGAGAAGCATCTTGCTGGGAGGGTAGTGGCAGTGTCCGTTACACCTACCAAGGATGATATCATTCAATTCTTACGAGCGAGGCTAGGAGATGATACAATACCGGACGCGATGGACAAGTGCTTGGAGGAGGACATTATAAAGATTATTCCTGAGACAGTTTCAGAAATGTAAGTAGGGAGCGGGGCCTTAGGTAAAAGTATCTAAGCTTATCAACTGACATAGCTGTGCCCAGATTTCTGCTGGTATCTTTAAATATCAAGGCGATTCTACAGGAAACGACACTCCATCGGAGGCGGGAGAAGCTTGGTACAATGAAAAATGGCTTGGGTTTGGGGTATGCATACGATGCAACCATAGGGCGGATAAAGGCACAGGAAGGGGATATGGCAAGACTCGGGATAGATGCACTGATGTGGATTTCACATTCAGAGCGGCCGTTGAATGTGGATGAGATATGCCACGCCCTAGCAGTCGAGATTGGATCAACCGACATTAATACCAACAATGTGCCTTCAATCCGGACAGTGTTAAGCTGTTGCCAAGGGCTTGCGGTGGTTGATGAAGGGTCCTCGACTATTCGGCTGATCCATTTCACGCTCAAAGAGTATCTTTCCCGTCATGCCGAATTGTTCGACAAACCTCACTCGAACATAGCGGAGACTTGTTTGACATATCTTAATTTCCAGACCATCAAGGATCTTTCGGCAAGCCCCTCTCACGACCCTTCAGGCGCGCTCTTCCTGGAGTATTCTTCTTTATATTGGGGAACTCACATGCGAATAGAGCTCTCAGATCGCTCAAGGTCCCTTGCACTCGACCTTCTTGGTCGATACGATCATCACGTATCTGCCAAATTATTTTGGGCGTCTGTCAACAAGGGGCAGTCTACTAGCTACACTGAATCTATGAAGCCGTCTTCTGCGCTACACTGTATTTCTTATTTTGGCATTGCCGAAATTGCAATTGATTTGATAAGGACGAAAAGGTGGGATGTGAACCAACAAGATAGTATGGGTCTGACGCCACTCATGTGGGCTGCGAGGCATGGGCGCGAGGAAGTAGTAAAATTACTCTTGCAGCAGAAGCAAACTCGACCTGATATACGGGACATAGAAGATGGTCGAACAGCGCTCGCATGGGCTGCTGGGAGTGGGCATGAAGGGGTTGTCAAGCTATTTCTTGGTCCGCTGTTTGCCAACCCTGGACGCATCGGCCGTAGTTTAGGAACACCTCAAGCAGTGGGTTTGCTATTTGGGAAGAAATACGTCAACCCTGACAGGCCAGACAATGGTGGCCGAACACCGCTCCACTGGGCCGCCGGGGGTGGGCATGATGGAGTAGTGAAGCTATTGCTGAGACGGGATGACGTTAGCTCCGATAGGCCAGACAATAGTGGCCGAACGCCGCTCTCGCAGGCCACCGGGAACGGGCGTGATGGTGTAGTGAGATTGTTGTTGAAACGGGGAGACGTTAGCCCCGATAGGCCAGACAATTGTGGCTGGACACCGCTCCGCTGGGCCGCCGGGGGTGGGCATGATGGAGTGGTGAAGTTACTATTGGGGCTGGAAGACGTTAGCCCCGATAGGCCAGACAATAGTGGCCGAACACCACTCTCGTGGGCCGCCGGGGCTGGTCACGATGGAGCAGTGAAGCTACTGTTGGGGGTAGAAAACGTTGGCCCAGATAGGCCCGACAATAACGGCCGAACACCGCTCTCGTGGGCCGCTGAGAATGGGCATGATGGAGCGATGAAGCTACTGTTGGGGCGAGAAGACGTTAACGCCGATAGGCCAGACAATGACGGCCGAACACCGCTCTCGTGGGCCCCCCAAGCCCGAACACTGTCCCCGCAGTTCACCATGGGCCCACTACTGCGCTTGTTGACGACCCCGCCTCCAAGGAGGCCTCTGTGGACCATCGTGGATGGAAATTATCGAGCAGTGAAGCTACTGTTGGAACGGAAAGATGTTAGCCCCGATAGGTCAGACAATAGTGGCCGAACACCACTCTCGTGGGCCGCCGAGGGTGGACATGATAGAGTAGTGGAGCTACTGTTAGGGCGGGAAGACGTCAGCCCCGATAGGCTAGATAATGGTGGCCGAACACCGCTCTCGTGGGTTGCTGAGAGTGGGTATGGTGGAGTAGTGGAGCTACTATTGGGACGGCAAGACGTTAGCCCCGATAGGCCAGACAATAGTGGCCGAACACCGCTCTCGTGGGCCGCCCAGGGCCGAGAACTGCTTCCGTGGTATGCCAAGCGTGGGCGCAACGGAGTCGTGGAGCTACTTTTGGGACGAGAAGACGTGAGCCCTGATAAGCCAGACAATAGTGGCCGCACACCGCTCCACTGGGCCGCCGGGAGTGGGCATGATGGAGTAGTGGAGCTACTTTTGGGGCGGGAAGACGTTAGCCCTAATAGGCTAGATAACAGTGGCCGAACACCGCTCCACCGGGCCGCCAGTGGTGGGTATGATGGAGTAGTAGAGCTACTTTTGGGACGGGAAGACGTTAGCCCTGATAGACCAGACAATGGTGGACGAACACCGCTCCACTGGGCCGCCCAGTGTGGGCATGACGGAGCAGTGAAGCTACTGTTGGGACGGGAAGACGTTAACCCTGATAGGTTAGACAATAATGGCCGAACACCGCGCTCGTTGGCCCCCTGGATTGGAGGTCGTGGAGTACGCAGGCTGCTCAAGGCCGGGAAGGCTGTAACACCTAGCGTAGTGTGAAGCCCTGGGAATATGGCCTCTTTCAGCGTCTTCAGGCCCACATGTGCCCTTTCTACAGCACCAACCGTCGCTTTGCGGCTTTTTCTATCAACTCCCTTGATTCTCATTCGGCCTCTTGGGGCGGTGAGATTGTCTTATGGCCATCGCCCTTTGTTAGCACCAGAACTGTTAGGTTGATACGCTGAACCTATGTTATCTGGTCTAAGATATATGAAGTAGATTCACTTTTCTGACTTCCCTCTTCATGATCCGGCGCTCCGAGAATTTGAGTTAGAAGTTTTTTTTTTCCGGATAAGTCCGGCCTTCTACTATTCTTGTATTTCTATATTCCTTTGTGTTGAGATATAGATTAGTATTATAGTAGAATTTCTTTGGGGGATCTTCTAATCTTGTCTCTTATATGCAGTGTAAAATGAAAAGACAAATGTAACGATCTAGCTTAGGGATATCACGGATCAATTGTGCTCCTTTCTCTCCTCTACCCACCCCCTCCCACCTGCCAGCAACGGAGTATACCTGGGAGGCCGGGCAGAGTGGGTAGATATATCTTTTAATTTTCCTCTCTCAGTAAGGTCAAGAAATTTTTGTTTTTTTTTCTGTCTCGGAAGGGGGAACGGGGCTGTGTTTCTGCTGTGTTTTTTGCCCTCTTTCCAGAGAAGTAAATTCTGGACTACATGGCACACCATCCAATTATTCACGTTTTTACAGTAATTTTGCCAAGGTGGTCGCGTCCACCACCCCCGGTTGCTCGCAAACTTGCAACCCAGGGACACTCCAGAGGAGTGCCTGCTCGCTCAACGGTAATTTCATGCTCGCAATAATTTCAATTTGTATGTGAATTTAAGAATTACAAACCCCTACCAAATATTTTCTGATGCTTTAAATGTCCTTCTGGCTTTCTCACATGGTTTTAAGTCTTTGAAAATAAGTCTTCCATTTTCTTTCCTCTGATTTGCAACTTTTTTTTTCATGTGGTGGGACTTTGGTTTGATTTACGCTTGAAAGTATCATTAAGCATGAAATTATCGTTCAGCTGGCGGGCACTTCTCTGAAGTGACCCTGGGTTGGTCGACGCCACCTAAAGACATCTCTCCTAGCACTTCCTACTTAGCAGCTCGCTTAGCCACTCTTGTTGTTGAAACGGAAAATTTCTCCCCATTGCCTTGGCACAACCCCTTTTACTTGACTTAAAAGGACGCTCTTCCCACATTGCAACTTAACTTCCTCTCTTCCTTCCAACAACATCCTTCAACTGGTAAAGTAGTAAGTGCTTTGTACCAAGACCCTTAATTACACCCTGCTTTGAGTAGGAAGGAAGCTTGCTTTAAGTAAGTTTGGGTTGCGGGAACAGCTATCACAAAATACTGGTTGAACGGAGTGCTGAAAGAGATTTCTACCCCCTGATGGAGGATTTTTTGTGATTGCTGTTTCCTCAACCCAAAGTTACTCAAAGCAAGCTTCCTTTCTACCAATCTGCTCTACTACTATCTTCCTCCTCGCTTAGCATGCCCACAGTACCCCTCGCACCTGTGTAGTATTATCCACATAGAATAGATTGTGCCTTCGGCGTTGACATTTTGAACATGCATAAAAATGATGCGGGAGGAAGAAGCAAGAATAAAACAAGATAGGTATCATAGGGACAAAACAACCTGCGTGTTCGAATTAGCGTTCTCGGAGTTCGGGGGTTTTATTTTATTTTCGTTCAAACTCGGTTTCGATGGAGGGCCAGCCGAGTGGTGTTTTACATACCGGTTGCCAGGGTTGAAATGTGGACTAGCGGTACTGTACTGCTTTGATTCCTACATGGATGCTTTCTTTGTCTAGGCGCGGATTTACACTCTTTGTTTTTTTGCACGGGTGTGGTTCCTTCTCTATTTAAGACCATCACTTCCGATTTTCTTCAAAAATCGAATCAATGAATCGCCTGTTAAAGCGGGGAAATGGGTGGTACATCTGTGAGCGTAGGATGAGAGATTTTGGTTGGAACTTGGGCACTGAGTAGGAAAAGTAGGAGATCTAGCTTTCGTAACTTCGTTTACACTCTTCTAGAATTAAACTAACCGTAAAGATAGCTGTATAAATAAACGCTAGTACCGCATCCTAATCCCCCCGCAGACCACCGCCCCCATCCCTGAAACCCTTCATATGTCTGCATTCCGCTGCATGCCCACATTCCTCTGTAGACTCCCGTGTAACAAAGGAGAGGCATGTCGGCATAATCTTCCCCATGAACCACGACTGGTAAGGCACTGGAGCAATCTATTATGCCCCCAAACGATCAGCAACACTCCCCGTAACTTCCAGAATCAACCACATCCTTCCACATCCCCCTCCTCCTGTCCTCTCATCACATTAACCATAGCGCAAACAGTACCGGTTTATATGGGGTATGTCACGATATAATAAGATATGGTATGGTAACTTGTCGCAAACTTGCTAGATGCTGGCAGCTAAGCTAGTGTAAAAAAAAAACACCTTTGATCTAGATGGAGATAAGAGGTAGGAGGGGGGAGGGTTTACACATGGTTATAAAGGAAAAGGAACCTCAAATTCGGATTATTAAGTTCACAATTGGCCCCCAACATTCTGAAGAGGATCCACAACTAGAAAGCAACAGTCAAAGTGAATATGAAAATTTTAGGCCACACTAAATGATTTTAATACAGTAGAAATAGCCCTCCACTAACACCAAACTCTAGGTTTTGAGTGGTGACTTGACTCTATAAGAAAAATCCGGGTAAAGTGTTGGACGGGTGGATGATAGGTGTGTGCATTCCCATTGCATGTAATTTACCTTCCGAGAAAAAAGAAAATTCAAGCGGTGTTTTGCGGCAGGCTTATTCCGGAAGGAAGGGTAAGATAGAGATTAAGTTACCACAAGGGTGTATTTTAAGGGGTAGGAAAAGATTGGGCGGGAAAGGTTGGGTGGGGTGAGAGGAGGGAGGCAGTGGTGGCGACAGACAGGCTGATGGAGCAGTTGCGGCGAGAGATGCACATATGTTGTCAGTACGATATCGGAAGATGGTAAGGAGGGCGATGCCTGCTTCCTCGGTCTTATGCCGTGCTGTGGGGCCTGTGGGTGACAAATGTTGGAACCCGCAGTAGAGCTATCACTCCTGCATGGCCATTTTCAGCAGCCCACCAGAGTGGTGTTCGGCCGTCATCATCTAGCATGTCAAGGTCGACGTCGCCTCGTCCGAGGAGTACCTTCACTACTCCAGCGTGGCCATTTCCAGCAGCCAACGAGAGCGGTGTTCGGCCAAACTGATCTGGCTTGTCGGGGTTGACGCCACCCCGTCCGAGGAATATTTCGACCACTTCCAAGTGCCCGTTGCAAGCAGCCTGCGAGAATGGTGTTCCGCCGTCCCCACCAGGTTTGTCGGGGTTGACGTTATCCCGTCCGAGTAGTAATTTCACCACTCCCTCGCACCCACCGAAAGCAGCCCACCAGAGTGGTGTTTCGCCGTACTCATCTGGTTTGTCAGGGTTAACGTCGTCCCGCTCGAGTAGTATTTTCACCACTGCCTCGTGGCCACCGAGAGCAGCCCACCAGAGTGGTGTTCGGCCGGACTCATCTGGCCTGTCAGGGTCGACGTCGTCCCGCTCAAGCAGTATTTTCACCACCCCCTCGTGCCCATTGCAAGCAGCCCGCAAGAGCGGTGTTTGGTCGTCCTCATCTGGCTTGTCGGGGTTGATGTCATTGCGCCCGAGCAGTTCTCGCACCACTCTCTCGTGCCCATACCACGCAGCCCACCCGAGAGGTGTATTACCCATGCAGTCTTTTGGTTGATATCACAAACTTCCGCCTCTACCCAACCACTACAATCTCAGCAATCCCGAAGATAATGCGCAGTGTAGGCCATTGAGCAGGGAGATCTTATCAAAATAAATAGGGCAAACGTACTGTTTCTATGCTTTCCAGAGGGTTTAGTAGATATGTAACTATTGCAGTCGTCAAATAACCTCACCGCAGGCAATACCGCGCAATCTAAAAGGTACTGTTTTGCCTAGATTCTCCCATATAAAAAAGAATATTCCAGTAGGGGTCTATGTTGGGGATCGAGAGAGTTGGTTGGTAACCAAGAAAGAATACGGGTTGGAGATTGGGAAAGCGACTAGCGGAGAGAGCCTCAACCCGCTACGAAGTCAGTAGGTTTCTGCAGTTGCCGAGCGGCTATCAGAGGCTCGGGATGAGCCCCGAGGTAATCTTGCGGAGTAAAGTGGGTTAACCGGATAGTCGAAGCCTCCTCGTCCACTACCACAGGTCCTTGGTAACAGGCTAGCAATGCCCCTATTAAATGACCATTCCGGCTATTGAGACCCAGAGACCTTATCTCGACTGCCAGGGACTCCAAGGACCGCTCGAGTTGAGAGATCCACATCAAAGTGGCTATGCCAAGCCTTTCTTCCTCCCCACCAGGCCCTTTACCCGGCCCAGCGTTGCATCAGAAGCATCCCCCATGTAAGCCATCGGCCATTGCGCTGAACTTTTGTTGCCTGTGCTGGATTGTGGTTTCTTGCAGGGCCGCATCGACACTCAGCGAGACCAGCAAGAATCTGGATAAGTATCGGTCACGGGATAATTTGATGTAGCTTCCGAGGCATCGTTGCTCCCAGGTATGTACCAGGGTAGTGCACTCGAGTACATTTCCGAAACCACGGAAATTTTCTTCACGATGTCCGCCTTCAGACTATCGTCCATCGCATCTAAGGTGTCCTTATCTAGCCTAGGATTAATGCATATAGTCGTTGCTCTTCCAGGAGGATGCCTCCTGACTTCATCCTAAACGCGCGGTCTTCCAGTCACCAATATACGAGCGTGGGGAGACTCTTGAAAGGCCTAGCTCAGGGAATTTAGAGGCTTAACTCGATGTTCTTCCATATCTTTTATCTCGAGCGCCGATATGTAGGAATGTACGATTCTCGGAAGAGGTAGTGAAGTCATTTAACACTTATTTTTATTTTTTTACTCGAAAAATCCCATGCCTCGTGTCGCCCTTCCGTAATATTATAATACAAATTATGCCCGTGCACGCCAAGATACGAAAGATTTCAATGCAAATTTCCAATTTTTCGAGTGAGAAAAAAAATAGGCGCCAAATGGCTCTAAGTCTGCGGCATCTTCATAATATCGCGGTCCCTGCCCGCCAATGGCCCCCCCCGGCCCCTACAAGCCTGCGCTGTTTCCACCGGCATCCCTTCCAATCCGCCGACAACCCGTTTGAGCAGGGCGCCCAGCATACTCGTCCTCAACTGCACCTTTTGGGCAAGGGTCAAATCAAAAGCACTCAACGGCAACATCACGCCCTCTACCCTGATCGCACAAGTTATCTATCACCAAGAAGCTAGCATCAAAGCTTGTCAGCGCTTGCCCTCCATTCGTCGAGGTTCTTCCTTGCACCTAACATAGGTCTGGCCCACTCCGGGATCTCCTTAACAAAACAAAACTGCGTCATCGGATTCTCATCCCCACTACTGGCTTATCAGCCTCTAAATTCCTCTATTTGTAAGAGCCATTCCCCTACATTTTCGATTCCGCGGTTTTGAATGTCCTGGTGCCGTAACCTGTGCCTCAGGATTCGAGGCCGGCTATCGGCAAGGGTACAGTTGTTCAACGCGCTAATGGCCATGTTCAAAGAGGCTGTATTACTACAAAAGGTAGAGAGTTTATCTATTTTTCGCTGCTTAGGATATTGGTAGTATTTAAATGATCCTGATCGTACACAATCGGGATCTAAGATTTACCAGGCAACTAATTACCCTAGGCGTCAAAGCAAACTTCCGGCGATGTTCTTGGCATGCAGTATCCAGAACCTAAACAAACCTACCATATTAGTATAGTATGTGCAAAAAGAGCCTTAACTCTGCTTTAGTCTGTCCAAGGGAGCTACTCTAATTGACCGCTATTATCTTTAAGCGGGTGATTGGGTTATCACCTCCATTTCCCTTGTCGTTCTATAATCCCGTCACAGACCGTCACTCGTCTGAGATTAGTGTTCAGATGATAATTTTACATAGGCACGATCCGACCCAATATGATAGTGTATGATAACTTGCCGTAACCCTACCAAAAGGTATTGGCCAGGTCGATATAGAAAACGCCTTTGATCTCAAAGACGTAGGAGGCAGTCTGTGCATAACCCACAAAAGTAGAAAAAAAACCCAATTTAAGTTTTTAAATAGGTGATTAGCCCCTAGCACGGATAAAAACCTCATGGACCTAACTTGGCTTAGTGGTGACAACCTCCTGAGCGTAATCCCCCTCATAATATGCTACCAAAGTCTCGTATCTAAGTCGTTTCCCCAACCCCCATCGACTTGGCATATGCCGGCGATCTAAAATCCGCTTGCTGTAAGGAAACTTCGTTTATCAACACTTTCCACAGCATGAACTCCTGTGGTAAAAGACACCATTACCGGGGATCAAATTTTATAGCCAAAGATACCGTTTTGGGATATCGTATCTTACGGCTGTAATTTTCGGTATGATATCAGTTAGCTACAATACGGTAACATATAGTGATATTAGAACACTACTTGTCGGAGCCCAAAGAAAGCACGAAGAAATGAAAGAACAAAAATGTGATCGCAATAGTCTCTAAGCACAAGAGGAACATGGAAGAAGGGTGGACTAGTTGACTGCTCCCTGCTAGCTAAGGACATGCCAGGAGATATATCTCTCCGTCGAACTGACAACATCAAAACGCTCCCGAAATTTAACGAATTCTAAAGAAACACACTAAGCGGAAAAACCCTGATCTCTAGCGATCTTAAGCAATCCGGAGCCATCCTGATATCTCATAATCCTCCGTGATCTCTAAGGCCTGTGCCTTACCAATCTACCCACTCCGGTATGCCTAATGGTATTGGTATGAAAGAAACATCGTGAAACCAAATACCCGATACCTAATGCTCAATGGTACTGGGTATCGGCGAAACTAAAAGCCTGTGCTTTATGCCCCGCGGGATAGGATGTGAAAATAACAACCCACTGCTAGCTGCCTAGTCGCCGCACACCACAAAGCCACATGCCCTATACTCCTATATCTCCTAGCCACATATCCACATATATACCTGCATATCCGCAAAACCACATAACCGTATTCCCTATAGGCAATCAAACAGTACTGCCCCAGGGTCAGGCAAGGCTTTCCTTTCTGGCTCGGGAGATCAAATGGGCTTGTGACGCCCGACCTGAGCATGGGCAGAATGCTATAAGAAACAAAAGTTGTAGCAGGGAAAAAGGTGACGTGGGAGGATGGATATCTCACTTTGCGTGTAAGTTGATATTGTGCAGGACTGTGTCCTCTCGATTACTCTTATAGAATTAAGGTAGAATGCCGGATATGCTAAAAAAAAGCTCGTCACACAGCTAAAGTGGTTACTATATGCGGATAGGGATCGGATATTTGAGCCGGCCCTTGTGGCTACAAGAAGCAGAGATTACAACAAGCGTTGAGCCCTTTTCAGCAACATTAGCTTGAGTGTGCGCGGATTGGACAAAGTGTACCAGCGGAGGCCAAGTACTACTCTCCGAAATCGCATGCCGGGTGGGTGATCGGCATCTAAGACGACGAAGAAGTGGTTGGCCGCATAGAGAGTAATCGGAGTTTGTACGGTGCTTGTGGGATTGGAGTTAATTTCACAGTTAAAAGTCTCCTTACCATATTAATTTCTCTCGATAGGCAAAACTGGAAAGTGCGGACAACCTTCCAACCTCACCCCCAAGTTCACGCCTAGAGGGTGTTCCAGGTGTGCATAGCCTTTATTAAACCACGTTTAGAGTGGAAACCAATTACCATCATACCTTAGTCAACAAGTGGCTCTTTTGTCGTTTTGGACGGGAGCCAGAAATACATAAGCTGTATATTTTTCCCTCTATATCTAAACAACAATCGCATCTGCACTTTAGAGGAGGGAAAGGGAAACAAAAAGTTTAGGGGGGAAAGAAGAAGAAGTAAATGATCAATAGTCGGAAAACAAAAAAAAAACATTGAAGGCAAATATGACGAAAATTTCAAGCTACACCAGCTTATCTAAATAGAGCGGAAATAGCCCTCTACTCACACTAAACTCTAGGTTTTAAACAGAAGCTCACAAATCGTGACTTGACTCTATAAGAAAAATCCGGGCAGAGGGTTGAACAAGTAGACGATGGGTGCATGCATTCTCTTTGCATGTGATTTCCTTCCACTAAGAAAAAAGAGGATTTAAGCGGTGTTTTTTGTGGAAGGCGAGCCCTAGGAGGAAAGGCGAGAGGAAAATTAACATAGGGTAATGTTCCAAAAAGGTAGGAGAAGGTTGGGGGGTAAGAGGGAGATAGTGGCGGCGGTAAATAGGTTTATGGAGCAGCCGCGGTCATTGCGAGAGCGGCACATAGGCTGTCAGTACGAGATCCAAAGGCGATAAGGAGGGCAACGCCTCCTTAGGTTTAGGCAGCGCTGTTGGTGGTAAATTTTGGAGACTGTAGTAGAGCTACCACTCCTGCATGGCCATTTTCAGCTGCCCGCCAGAGTGCTGTTTGGCCGTAATTATCTGGCCTGTCAGGGTTGATATTGCCCCGTCTGAGTAGTAATCTCACCACTTCTTCGTGCCCATGCCAGGCAGCTAGCATGAGTGGTGTTTGGCCGTTTGTATCGGGTTTGTCGGGGTTGACGTCGCCCCGGCCAAGTAGTAGTTTCACCGCTCCCTCGTGCCCAAAGTAAGCAGCCCACCAGAGTGGTGTTCGGCCGTAGATACTTGGCCTGTCGGAGTCGACATCATCCTCGCCGAGTAGTAATTTCACCACGCCCTCGTGCCCATTGCAAACAGCCTGCAACAGTGGTGTTTGACCGTCCACATCAGGCCCGTTGGGGTTGACATCGCTACGTCCAAGTAGTAATTTCACCACTCCCTCATATCCACAGAAAGCAGCCCAATAAAGTGGTGTTTCACCGAATTGAGCTGGCTTGTCAGAGTTGACGTCCTCACGTCCGAGCAATATTTTCACCACTCCTTCGTGTCCATTGCAGGTAGCCTGGAACAGTGGTGTTTGGCCATTCCCATCAGGTTTATTGGGGTCGATGTCGTCCCGGCCGAGTAGTATTTTCACCACTTCCTCGTGCCCACCCCTAGCAGCCCATCCGAGAGGCGTATTACACATGCTCCCTTTTTAGCTGATATCACAACCTTCCACCCCTGCCAAACCACTGCAACCTCAGCAATCCCGAAGATAATGCGTAGTGTAGATCATTGAACAGGGAAAGCTTATCGAAATCAATAGGGTACAATAGGGTAAACATACGGTTTCTGCGCTTTCGAGATAGTTTTAGTAGATAGGTGGTTATTATAGTCCCTAGCGTAGGCAATTTCGCGTAATCCGAAAAGTCCCCTTTCGCATGGATTCCTCCAATACAGAGAAGAATATTTGAGAGACTGTACGTATTGGAGGTCGAGGGAAGGGTGCGTTGAAGATGGAGACAGGGTACACGTTGGAGATCGGGAGAGGGACGGGCTTGACCTTCTGGGAATCTAGATGACTTGGGCGGATTTCTGTAATTGTCGCTTTAGCTGTGCCAGGAGGCTCGTGGTGAGCCTGGAAGTGAAGGGTAAAGTGGAGTAACCGGGAAATGGAAGTCTCCTTAGCGACAGGCTAGCAATGTCCCCGTTGAAGGGCACTGTAGCTATTGAGATTCGATGACTGTATCTCGACTACTAGGGCATTGCACAGTTCATCTGAGTTTGGGCGCGGCTCTGCAAACTGTCTATGCCAAGCTTTGCTTCCCCACCCTGTCACTTTATCCGATCATCCGTTGATGCCAGCCTCAACAAGGGAAGGAAGGGTAAGACACCAGTTGACCGGGAAATGTTTTAAGCCGCAAGTGAGGCTGGGCGGGGATCAGAGAAGGGAGTGGCCGTGACCAGCGCGTCTGGAGAGCTGCTGTGGTCCTCGCGTGAATGGTAGATTAGCCACCAATGCAGCAACACTTGCAGCTAGCTGCGAGATTGAGTCCCGAAGCAACAGGCTCCACTGGAAAACAAACTTTTATCCCAACTTTTCGTAATATTTGCGAAATCCCACTTTTCCCAATCTAGCTATTATCACAGTAAGCAAGCATACCACCATGATAGCGATCCCACATTCTTGATTGCGAAATCCCCCTAATCTCTTCCATCTTTCTAAGCGCCGAGAAGTTCGTCAAAAACAAATTCCGTTCCTACAGCTAACCTAAACAGTAATTGTCCCTAAATATGCTAACAAATAGTCTCTTATCAGACAGACCCTAGGATATTTAGGATCTAAGATTTACCACTCAACCAATCAGCCAAGGCGTCGAGCAAGTCCCCAGCGGCGCTCTCAGCATAGGGTATTCGGAGCCCAAAAAAAACTTATTATAATTAGTATAGTACGTGCGAAAAAAAAGTCTTAGCCCTGCTTCAGCTTGTTCATGGGAGCTGCTCTAATTGACCGCTATTACCTCCAAGCAGGTGATTGGGTTATCTCCACTATAATGCCGTCATAGACCGTCACTCGTCTGAGATTAGCGTTCGAATGATAACTTTACATAGATACAATCCGACCCAAACGATACAGTACGATAACTTGCGCAAGCCCACCGTAATATATTAGCCGGGTCAATGTAAAAAGAACCTTTGATCTAATAAAGATACAGGGGGGAGGTTTACGCACAACCCACAAAAGTAGAAAAGACAACCCAATCCAATTTCTGCAGGATGAACTCTTGTAGCAAAAGACAGCATTACCCGGGATCAAATTTTATAGCTCGAGATACCGTTTTGGGGTATCGTACCTAGGTGCAAGAATAAGTTTGCGCAACAGGTGTAGGCAGCTTGGCAGCTAGGTGACAGTGGAATGAGCAGACTAATATCGTATTGCCCTCAAATTGGTTCCCTGTTCGAATTTAGATTTTGGGCTACGCCAGTTAGGTAGGAGGCAACAAATTTGCGGATAACATGATAGCACTATCCACTGGTGAAGGAAATGTTGGGAAATATCTAAATAGTCAGAGTGTGTTGTGTCGTTACTAATTTATTGTTCCACAATGACCGAATTTCTTCGGGTATGGAAAGCCCCATTTTACACCTCTCCCAGGTCTCTCCACCCATCTAGGTGCCCAAGGCTTTTAGGTTAACCGAAAATAACCTGTTTTCCTACCATCTAGTTCTCCATGCGCAAACTCTCTATTATGGTCTTTTCAATCGCTCTTATCAATTATGGTAGAATACCGGGGATGCTCGAAAAATTCGTTATATAGCTGCAGTAGTTATTATATAATACTATATGTGGATAGGGATTGGGAATTTGAGCCGGGAACTAGCGACCATAGGAAACAGAGATCACAGCAACAGCTGTTGATCCCTGTTCAACAACCCCCGCGCCCACCCGGAAGACTAACTTGAGTGCACGCGGATTGAACAAAGCATACTAGCGGGGCTAAGTACTGCTCTCTGAAATTGCATACCAGGTAGGTGATCGGCATCTAAGGTGATAGAAGAGGGTTTGGTTGCATAGGGAGTATTTAGAGTTTATGCAGTGCTTGTGGGGTTGAAGTTAGTTCCACGGTTAAAATACTCCTCACCGTATTAATTTCCCTTGGCGGGCAAAACTAATAAATGCAGAGAGCCTTCCAACATCACCTTCAGGCTTACGCCCAGAGGGTGTTCCAGGTAAGCATGACCTTTATTAAACCATGCCTATTGGAAACCAATTACCATCATACCCTACTTAATCAACAAGTAGCTCTTTTGCCGTTTTATATTGGTCAGAAATGCTTGCGCTGTATATTTTTCCCTTTATATCTAAACAACCGTCGCGTCTGCACTCTAGAGGGGAGGAAGGAGAAGGAAGTAAGTGATAAAAGCCGGAGAAAAGCATTGAAGGCAAATATGAGGAAAATTTCAGGCTACACCGGCTTATCTGAATACGGTAGAAATAGCCCTCCACTCACACTAAACTCTATATTTTAAATAGAAGTTTACAAACCCAGACTTGACTCAATAAGGAAAACCCGGGAACAGCGTTAGACGGGTAGATGATGGGTGTGCATTCCCATTGTATGTGATTGCCGTCCACCAAGAAAAGAGAGGATTCAAACGGTGTTTTTGAGGCAGGTTGGCTCCAGAGGGAGGGGTGAGAGGGAAATTACTATAAAGTGGTCTGTTGAAGGGTAGGGGAGGGTTAGGCGAGGTAAGAGGGGGAAGGTAGTGGCGGTGACAAACAGGTTTAAGGAGCAGTTGCGGTCATTGCGAGATCGGCGCAAAGGCTGCTAGTATGATATCCGAAGGCGGTAAGGAGAGCAATGCCTCCTCAGGCTTAGGCCGTACCATAGGTGGAAATTTTGGAGGCTGTAGTGGGGCTATTATCTGGCCTGCTGGGGTCGGCGACGCCCCGGCCGAGTAGTAATTCTGCCACCCCTTCGTACCCATAGCCACCAGCCACCATGAGTGGTGTTTCACCGAGTAGACTTAGCCTATTGGGGTTGACATCGTTCCTTTCGAGTAGCAATTTCACTACTCCCGGGTGCCCGCCCATAGCAGCCCAAAAGAGTGGTGTTTCATGGTTGTGATCTGGCTTGTCGGGGTCGATGTCCTCCCGTTCGAGTAATATTTTGACCACTCCCTCGTGCCCACTGTAAGCAGCATAATGGAGTGGTGTTAGAATGAGTTCATCTGGCTTATTGAGGTCGATGTCCTCCCTTCTAAGTAACATTTTTATAACTCCCTCGTGTCCTTTGTCAGCAGCAAAATGGAGTGGTGTTTGGCCGATCTTATCTGGCTTGTTGGGGTCGATGTCGCCCCGGCCGAGTAGTAATTTCACCACTTCCTCATGCCCACCTAGAGCAGCCCATGCGAGAGGTGTTTCACGCATCTCTTCCTCAGCGATCCACGCATTTTGCATGCTCTCTTCTGCGGCAGCCATGTGAAAAGTGTATTACGCACACTCTCCTTTTGGTCGATATCACAATCTTCCACTCCTACCAAAGCGCTACAATCTCAGCAATCTCGAAGATAATGCGTAGTGTAGATCATTGAACAGGGAAAGCTTGTTGAAATCATTAGGGTAAACATACGGTCTCTGCGCTTTAGAGATGATTTTAGTGGATAAGTGGTTATTGCAGTCAATAGCGTAAGCAATTTCGCGCAATCCAAAAGGTCCCTCTTTACGTGGATTCCCCCGATACGGAGAAGAATATCTGAGAGATAGTGTGTATTGGAGGTCGAGAGGGACGGCGCGTTGGAGATGGAAAAAGGGTGCGCGTGGGAGATCGGGAGAGGGACTGGCTTGGCTTGCCGCGAATCCAGACGACCCAGGCCGATTTCTACAATTGTCGGGTGAGCTATGCCAGAGGGCTGGTGGTGAACTTAGAGGCTCTGGTGAGGGTAAACCGGAGTAACCGGGCAATTAGAGTCTCCTTGTCGGCGACAACAAGGCTTTAGTGACAAGCCAGCAATGTCCCTGTTGAAGGAACACTGTCTTGTGTCTCAGGTGCTAGCGCGGGGCATTGTTCATGGGAGTTCGGGGGCGGCTCTGCTTCGGTGGCCATGCCAAGCTTTGCTTTTTCCCCACACTTTCACGTTATCCAATCACGTGTTGGTGCCAGCCTCAACCCACCTGTCCCTGCGCTACCCTTTTGTCGCTGTGCATGGTTGTGGAAACAGCTCGCACTGTGCAATAGTTTTTCCTCTACGGGTACTCGAGTGCTTGTATTATCTAAACAGCAGTCGAGTCCACAGGGAAAAACAAACAATAAATTGTAGAAAAGGAACAGGCAGGAAAAAAACTAATGAAAATAAGTATGATGGGAATTTTGAGCAGCACTAGTTTATCTCAATACAATAGAATAGCTCGCCTTTAATGCTGAACTCTACTATAAACAGAAGCTCACAAAATCTAGCTTAGGGCGCGTCTGGTAGTCCGCGGTTTTTCAAACCTTGATAATTACAAAATGAGAGTTGTAACTAGCAATCGCAATAATCGCAAGTTGCCATTATGGGGCATTTTTAAGCTCCAAGAAGTGTGTCTGGTCACCAAGAAGATCAATTCAAAAAAAGTCACTTAAAAAAATCAGAATAATTATTATGAGACCAATATTGGCACCTGTATTTTAATTTGTATTTTAAATTTTTTTATTCTAAAAATTGATGATTGTTGTGGGTCACTGTAGCCTGTGCACACTGTTCTGAAATGAGAGTTTGTGAAATACTGGTCTGACCAATATTTCAGAAACCTTCGTTTTGACATCATTATCACATTTTGATTCTTGAGCCTTTGTGGCAACCAGACATGCCATTCAAAATCAAAATAGAGTTTTGGGGCAAACCTCTATAATCGGGGTCAAAACGAAGGTTTGAGGTGGCAACCAGACGCGCCCTTAACCCCATAAGAACAATGCAGACAGAGGGGTCTGTGATATGCGTATTCCCATTGCGGTTACCCATACCCGCACTTGTAGTTGTCGGTTACTCGTAGATTAAGTCCTGGCGCAACCAACAATCCCCCGTACAACTCAATCATTGTGATAACCACAATGGAGGCTACAATCTCAACCACAATTATAATGACTCTTGACTAAATCTGCTGAAGATATAGGCTACCAATGAAATAAGTTTCCTCCATCTTGCTTCTAGACTTCACGCGTTTTTCGCGGTAAAGCAGTAATGAAAGAATGTGGCTGTCGTGATGGTTGAGTATTGTAGGGAATTGGGTTGTTCCTAGCTCTGGACTTAATCTCGCCGCGATATGTAACTTATTATACAATAGCACATTTTCACCAGCTGCAACACTGCCACTAATACTCGTTGGGTATGAGAATTAAGCAGTGCACATTAAGCCTCATGGGTCAATCAAACCTCACGAATGAATTTGCTGGAATATCTACCTATCACCTAACTTAAAGCAGCACAGCAGAGCTCTCCCTGATGTCGACACAGGCCGAGGAGCTCTTCCCGCCCAGTAGCTTCGTACCAGGTTCTACTAATGTGGGGACCGTGCTTTTTGATACTCATCACGACCGGCCAGTAGAGCATACCGGTAGGCTCGTACGACACTGTGTGGGGCACAGTGGGCTGCTGCCATTGCCAGATTCTGCCCCATCTTTCTAACCATCTAGAAGTTCGTCAGGGCCAAATTCTGTTTCTGCGGCTAACTAACCTAAGTAATAATTTAAAAGAGTCCCCGAATATACTGAGACATAGTCTCCCATAAGAGCCTAGGATAATTCAGGATCCCAGATTTACCATTCAGCTAATTAGCCGAGGTAGTAGGGTAAGCTCCGGCATACTCTTAGGACACAACCTTAACCCTGCTTTTCGTCCGCCCATATGAACTGCTACAATTAATCGTTAATATCTCCAAGCAGGTGGCTTAGTTATAGCCACTATTTCCCCTCTTACTCTTGTTTAATAAGGTCATCATAGATAGTCACTCGTCTGTTTTTTGTTATCCGGAACGCATCAAGAATGTTATTGGCATGGCAGGTGTTGGTATCCGTAGTGGTATGATGGGCAGTGTACTTGGAATGATCATTCAAGTTGGCACTGGAATGCAGGAATGGCAGGACTCTTGGGAATGAGGGCTGGTATGAGAGCGAGTATGGAATGTTGGAATTGTGGAGGCTGCACTGGACTAGGAAACTTGTATATATTGACTGTTGTTGTTGTTGTGATTGACGATTGACAATCAAGACGGTATAAAGAGTTGATTTCGGATTTCATTTTTAGTGTTGGAATGGTAAGTTACATAGCATACCTGAGCACAATACGACGCGATATGATACAGTATGGTAACTTACTGGAAAAAAGCAGCCGGAAGCTGTTAGCCAGGTCAATATAAAAAAACGCCTTTGGTCTTAACTAGAATACCGGAGGGGGGATGACCCATGACCTTCGGTAATAGGAAAGGAAACCCAATTTACGTGCTTAAATACACAATCAGCCTCCGGTATCGCGGATAGGAAACCCATGGGCCTAACCTGGCCCTTTAGTAGCCCTTCCTCCACATAGCCCCTCTCGTGCATGCTGGAGCCTTATGGTTAAGTCTCTTGCCTAACTATCTTTTCGCATCTACCAGTCGGCGATCTAAAAATCCTCTTTTTGTAAGAAAACTTACAGTCACTCAGCAAGAGCCTTCACTAAACGGGCCCACGCCCACATAGACTCTAATTGCGCCATACCCCCCCCCTTAGGCTAAAGCGAAACTCGGTTTCAGGAAGAATTTTGTAGAGTGATAGTAGTTTATTAGAAACTTTCTACAACATCAACTGCTATAGTAACAGAAACTATTGCAGGACGTCAAATTTTATACTTCTAGATAGACAGGGGCAGCCCTCAGCGAGGCAGTACCCCAAAGAGGCTTGGCAAATATTGGCATGTAGTTCGGTCGATTTGTACTCGTACAGAACGGGCGCTTCTCTTAATGCCAAGCCTCGCCGAGTGCTCCCCCGGTCTACTAGTTTCCGGTATCGCACCTTACAGCTGTGATTTACAGTAGGGGTTTTCAAAGTTAAAAGTGAGGAAAAAAATTAGCTTACTTTGCCGTATCATGTAAGCTTAGCACACCTAGGAACAGTTAACTTACTATTACTACTGTAGGATTCTGTTTTACCAAACCCTACCAGAACCCAGAAACAGTACCCAAAGCAAAAATGAAATTTAAAAAAATTGAAGAAAACTCCTAAAATATAGTAGTGGATTCTATTGGTGGCTGCCTATGTTTCTGGGCAAAAATCTTGCAACTTGGACTTTTTGTTAATGAACAGTTTTTTGACCAAGATCTATAAGATCTATTATAGCCTCTACACTTTGCTCTCAGTTACCTTTATGCATTCAAATATGCTATCCAAAATGTAAGAACACTATTGGCTAACGCCATTAAGTAACCTAATGCAACTTTCGGTGTTTACTCATTACCTAAAAGTCATTTTTAACTTTGAAAACCCCTAGTGCGGTATTGGTTAGATACTTCATGAGACCGAGTTGAGTGTGGGAGGATTGGAGGGGGTATACCAGCGTGGGCTGAGCACTGCCCTCCGAAATGGCCCACCATGCAGGTGGGCGGTATCTAAGACAATGTAGAAGGGTTGAACCCATCTCAGAGGGTTTTTTGAGTTTATGTGGTGCTTATAGAATTGCAGTTAATGTCGTAGCTACAAGGCTCCTTACTGTATTACCGGTAACTTCCTTAATAGGCAAGATTAAAATGTGAGGATAGCCTTCCAACCTCACCTTTAAGCTCGTCGCTGGAGGATGTTCTAGATAGGTATGATTATTTGGTCATGTCTATAGTGGAAACTAGTCATCCTCACACCTAACTTAGTTAACTAGCTTTATGTCACTTTATGCGGGAGTTAGAAATACTTGAACCCTATTTTTTCCCACTATATCTAAACAATCGTCGCCTCTATACTCTAGAGGGGAATGAAAGGGGAGACAATAGATGAAAATCATGGAAGCAAAAAGAACAAAAAGAACAATAAACATAAATATTATGGAAATTTCAAGCTACACTAACTCATTGTGATAGAGTAGAAATAGCCCCCCCACTAACGCTAAATTCTAGGTTTTAAGGAGCTCACAGCTCTTGACCTAGCTCCGTAAGAAAAATTGGGATAGAGGATTAGACGAGTATGTGATAGATATGTGCGTTCCTATTGCGTATGATTTCCTCCCACTAGGAAAAAGATTTAAGCTATGGGTCTGTGGGAGGTTTGTCCGGAAGGGAGGGTAGGAGAGCAATTGCAACAAGGCAGTGCTTTAGGCTGTAAGGGGAGAGTGGACAGGGGTGAGAGGAGGGAGACAGTGGCGGTGACAACTACGTTTATGGAGCTGTTGCGGTCCTTACGGAAGCGGCGCGTGGGTTGTCGGTACGGTGTTGGAAGGCGGTGGGGAGAACGATGCCTTCTAGGGCTTAGGCCATGCTGCGGGTAGCAGACGTTAGAGGTTGTAGTAGAGCTATCACTCCCGTGTGGCCATTTTCAGTAGCCGCCCAGAGTGGTGTCTGGCCGTAGATATTTGGCTTATCGGGGTTAACGCCGTCCCTTCCGAGCAGTAGTTTGACCACTCCCTCGCGCCCTCTGAAAGCAGCCCGCCAGAGTGGTGTTCGGTCGTACATATCTGTTTTATTGGGGTTGACGTCACCCCGTCTGAGTAGTATGTTCACCACCGCCTCCTCCCCATTTCGAGAGGCTAGCGCGAGTGGTGTTTGGCCTGTCCGATCTGGCTTGTCAGGGTCAACGTCGCCTCGGCCGAGTAGTAATTCCACCACTCCCTCGCGCCCGATATAAGCAGCCAACAGCAGTGGTGTTTGGCCATTCTGGCTCGGCTTGTTGGGGTCGATGTTGTCCTGGTCGAGTAGTATTTTCACTACTCCCTCGTGCCCATTGCCAATAGCCCACCAGAGTGGTGTTCGGCCACCCTCACCTGGCTTATTGGGATCGATGTCGTCCCGGCCGAGCAGTATTTTCACTACTCCCTCATGCCCGTTCAAAGCAGCCAGCAACAGTGGGGTTTCGCTGTCCTCACCTGGCTTGTTGGGGTCGATGTCGTCTCGGCCGAGTAGTATTTTTACCACCCCCTCGTGCCCATTCACCGCAGCCCACGCGAGAGGTGTATTCCCCATGCAGTCTTTTTGGTTGATACCACAGCCTTGCACCTTTACCAAACTAGCTACAATCTTAGCAATCCCGAAGATAATGCGCAGTGTAGGCAATTGGACGGGGAAACCTTATGGAAGTAAATAGGATAGACATACAGTTTTCGTGCTTTCTAGAGGGGTTTAGTAAATATGCAGCTATTGCAGTCGTCAAATGACTTGAGCGCAAGCAATTCCGCGCAATCTGGAAGGTACCGTTTTGCGTGGATTCTCCTATATAAAGAATATTCCAGTAAGGGTCTGTGTTGGAGATCGAGAGAGATGGGTTGGAGATCGAGAAAGGATCTGCACTGGAGATCCCGAGAGCGACTAGTCGAGAGAGCCTCAACCTGCTGCCAAGTTAGATAGCTTTAAGTAGGTTTCCGCAATTGTCGAGTAGCCATACCCAGAGGCTGGGATGAACCCCGGGGTACTCTTGCGGGGTAAAGTGGATTAAGCGGTTAGTCGAAGTCCCTTGCCTACCACCACAAGTCCTTAGTAACAAGCCAGCAATGCCCCTATTGAATGACTATTGCCGCTATTGAAATTTGGGGACCTTATCTCGACTGCTAGGGACTTCAAGGGCCGCTCGGCGAGGGGCCCACCTCAAAGTGACCCCCCTGCCAAGCTTTTCCCCCCACCTATGACACCGGCGGCCCCCCCACCGGCCCGCGTTGAGCCATAAGTTGCCCAAACCATCGGTCATGCGCTACAAGTACCGATAAGCTTTTATCGCCTACGGTATGATCACTTATGCTTTTTTACAGGGTCGCATCGACACTTAGCGAGACTCGCAAGAATCAAGACAAGTATCGGTCAGGGGATGATTTGATGTATCTTCCGGAGTATTTGCTTCTCCGTATGTACTCTACATTTTCCAAAAATCTTCGGATATTTCTTCACGCTGTCTGCCTCCCGACTGTCCATCGTGTCTGGGGTTAACTTATGTCCTATCTAATTTAGTATAAGCTTTCTAGGATTGATAATTATAGCCGTTACTCTCCAGGAAGATGCTTCCCGACTTCGCCCTAAATGTCCAGTCTTCCAGTCACGAATATTCAAGCGCGGGGAGACTTCTGAAGGATCTAGCTTAGGGAATTAAGAGGCTTAACTCGATGGTTTTTCACATTCATCTTAAGTGTCGATAAGTAGGAAAGTACTCTTTTCAGAACAGGCAGTCTACAGCATATTCACAATATTGAAAGCCATGGTCCCCACCCACCAATGACCTTCTTCCGGTCCATAGGCCTGCGCTGTTTCCCCTGGTACCCCTCCCAGCACACTCGTCCCTGACCGCTCCTTTTGGGCGAGGAAGTCAAAATAAAAGCACCCAACGGCGACATCCCGTCCTCTGGCCTGATCGTATAAGCTATCTATCACTAATGAGCTAACAAGAAGGCTTGTCAGCAGTTGCCCTTCGTTCCCCGAAGCCCGTCCTTGTTACCTAATATAAGTGTAGTCCACTCTTGGATCTCCATAGCAAAACAAAGACAGTAGGTGGTGGAGTCAGTCCATTCCTGGAATTGCTAGGGCTAGAGAAAGGCGAAGCATTTTGTGGAACCTTGTTCGTGCCTCAGCACCGCCCAATCAGAGTCCCAGGGGTTTATTCCTACAACACCTCCACGCCTCCCGTATCGGTAGTAAACGGCACACCTCTCGAAATTCTATATCACGAGGGTGCTGCTCGAGCAAGTCGCAATACAGTGACCCCTATGATCGAGGTGATAGAGCATGAACTTGTCTAGCAAAACTCGAGAGCAATCTAATCGTGTCCATCACTCATAGGGACCGTGCTCTTTGACATTCATCACGACTTCCAGGCACAGCACAGTACTCATACAATGCAGTGCAGAGCGGTGTCACGGTAGGTATCTACCTTGGCCGTGATCTACCCCATCTTTCTAACCATTGAGAAGTTCGTCAAAACTAAATTCCGTTTCTATGGCTAAGATAAGAAGTAACTCAAAGGGTCCTTAAATATGCTGACGAATAGTGTCCTATCGGACCCTTGGATATTTCAGGACCCAAGATTTATCACTCAACTAATTGACCAAGCCGTCGGAGCAAACCCCAAGCCACACTCTTAGCATACCGTATCCAGAACCAAAACAAACCTACTAGAATTAGTACAGTATGTGCGAAAAACAAGCCTTAACTCTGCTTCAGTCTGTTCATAAGAGCTGCTATAATTGACCGCTATGTTCTCTAAGCAGATGATTGGGTTATGCCACTATTTCCTTGGTGGTTTTATCCGCCCGTCACGAATAGTCACTCGTCTGAGATTAGTGTTGAAATGGTAATTTTACATTAATTCAACCCGACCCAATACACTACAGTATGATAGCTTGCCGGTGTGATAACTTGCCCTGAACCTGTCGGAAGATGTTGGCAGGGCGAATACAAAAAACACGCTTAATCGTAATAAAGATACGGGGGGGCGCAACCACAGAAGCGGGGAAGAAAATCCAATTTAAATTTCCAAATGCATGACTAACCCCTAGGGTCACGGATAAGAACCTCATAGACCTAGCCTAACCAGCTGTAGCGTCTCCCTGAACGTAGTCACCCTCATATGCTATCAAGGCCTCATATTTAAGTGGTTTGTCCCGCCGTCATCTACTACCTATAAGCTGGTGATCTAAAATCCGGTTGTGTAAGGACTTTTGTTTGCCAACACCTTCTGCGGGATGAACTCCTATAATAAAAGGCGCTATTACCCGGGATCAAATTTTATAGCTCGAGATACCGTTTTGCGGTATTACGGTTGTGATCTACGGTATGGTATCAGTTAGTTAGAATACGGTAAAGTATAGTGATATTCAAATTCTACTATCTCAGGGCGAGGCAAAGTTTTCATGCCTGGCTCGGGAGATCAAATGAGTTCGTGACTCCCGACCTGAGCATGGACAAGATGCTACGAGAAGAAGAAAAAGAGTTGTAGCCGGCAGGGAGTGACCCGGGGAGGATGGGATATCTCAACTTGCGAGCAAGTTGACATTGCGCAGAACCGTGGCCCCCTCAATCACTCTTATCGAGTTAAGGTAGGGTGCCGGGCATGCTTGTAAAGCTCGTAATGCACGTACAGTGGTTACTATATGCGGCATTTGGGCCCGGCACTTGCGAAAGAAGCAGAGGTTATAACAACTATTGAGCCCTATTTAGTAAACTTTGTAGTATACCCAGGAGATCAACTTAAGTGTGCACATATTGGGCAAACCATACCAGCGGAGGCTGAGCACTGCTCTCGGAAATCGCATGCTAGGTAGGCGACCAACATCTAAGACGATGAAGAAGTGCTTGGTTGTATAGAGGGTATTTAGAGTTTATACAGCCCTTGTGGGATTGGAGTTAACTACACAGTTGGAAGACTGCTTGGCGTATTAATTTCCTTTGATGGGCAAAGCTAAAAAATGCGGACAGTCTTCTAACTTCACCTTCAGGCTCACACCTAGAGGGCGTTCCAGGTGGCACCCTTTATTAAACTATGTCCATAGTGGAAACTAATTACCACCATACCCCTACTTGGTTGCTAGTAGCTCTTTTGTCGTTTTATGCGGGAGTCAGAAATACTTGCGCAGTATATTTCCCCCTTATATCTAAATAACCGTCGCGTCTACGTTTCAGAGGGGAGGAAGGGGGAAAATAGTTGCCGCGGGTCAGGGCCGGCTGTCTCCCTACTTTAGGGCTCCAAGGGTTTCTACTGCGGTTGTTAAAAGATCTACACTCACAGAATAGTCTACGGCACTCAAGCACAGCGTAAGAAAGCCTTGTGAGTTTTGACCGTAACCATAGCTGACTGCCTTCCTAACTCTAGCTCAAGTACTGTATGCTTGGTTTAGTACTGCACATGCTCGTGCTAAGGTACTTGTATGCATAAATCTCAGTGTGAAAAGAAGGGCGAAACGAGCTAGAGTAGGGAAAGGATTACTTGTGCGTTGATATTGGCTTTCATGGGGGGGTTTTAATTCAAACCTCAGCTTCAGTTGAGGGCCTAGTGGGGGGGGAGTTTACAGAGTAGTTAGGGCTGAGGTGTGAGTTTGCCGCCCCCTGGGTTTATGTTATAGATCTATAGTTGTACACATGAGGAGGGTCTTCCTAGTGCGTGGTGGAGTTGAGTGTCTCTGTCGTATAGATGTCACTGCGCTTGGGTACCTTGTGGACTACAGCACTGATATAGTACATTCCTACAGATAAGTGCCTTCCTTGCTAGCGCGCGGATTTGTAGTCACTATTTTCTACAAAAATCAAATCAATGAATAGTCTTCTTGTCATCTCCTCATTACATAAATCATAACACAGATCACAGATCGCGATCGCCTACACGGAGTATGATACGATAAAACAAGATCTAGTACGGTAACTTGCCGCAAGCTCACCGGACGCCGTTATCTAAGCTAGTGTTAAAAACAAACGGCTTGGGTGGAGATGGGGGTATACGAGGAAGGGGGAGGGTTTGCGCAGGGGTGTAGGAAAAAAAAACCCAGTTCAGGTTTTTAAATGCACAATTAACCTGGGCATTGCAAGAAGGATACAATTGGAAAGTAACAGTGCGAGTAAATAATATGATGGAAATTTCAAGCTATACCGCTTATACCAATATAATAGGGTACCCCTCCACTAACGCTAAACTCGAGATTTCAAATAGAAACTCACAATCCTAACTTAACTCCATAAGAAAAATGGGGATAGAGGGTTGGGAGGGTATGCGATACATATGTGCATTCCTATTGCGTATGATTTCCTTCTACCAAGGAAAAAAAAAAAGATTATGTTGTGTCACTAATGCAGGCTTACTCCGAAAGGAAAGGTAAGATGGTAATACCACAGGGCGGTGTCTTAAGCTACGGGGAAAGGTTGGGCGGAGATGAGAGGAAGTAGCGACGACAAACGGGTCCACGGAGGTGCTGCGGCCTTTGCGGAAATTGGGCGCGGATTGTCAGTGCGGTATTTGAAGGTGGAAGGAAAGTGATGTCTCCTCGGACTTAGGCTGTGCCGCGGGTGGTAGGTGTTGGAGAATGATCTAGCTTGTAATAATACTCTTCAATAGCCGACCAAATTTCTAGGCCGTACAGATCAGGTTCGTCTTCACGTCCAAGTAGTAGTCTTACCACTCTCTCGTGATCATGGATGGCAGCACACAAGAGTGGTGTTTGGCCGGCGTCACATGCTGTGTCGGGGTTGACGTCGTCCCGCCCGAGTAGTAATCTTACTAGTCCCTCGTCCCCAGTGACAGCAGCCCACCAGAGGGGTGTTTGGCCATCCTCATCTGGCTTGTCGGGGTTGATGCCGCCCCGTTCGAGTAGTAATTTCGCCACGCCCTCGTGCCCATTGCAAGCAGCTCGAATCAGTGGTGTTTCGCCATCCTCATCTGGCATGTTGGGGTTGATGTCGTCCCGTTCGAGTAGTAATTTCACCACTCCCTCATGCCCATTGCAGGCAGCACAATTGAGTGGTGTTTCATCGCACTTATTTGGCTTGTCGGGGTTGACATCATCCCGTCCAAGCAGTATTTTCGCCACTCCCTCGTACCCATTGAAAGCAGCCCACCAGAGCGGTGTTTGGCCATCCACATCCGGTTTGTCGGGGTCGATGTCGTCCCGTTCGAGTAGTAATTTCACCAATCCCTCATGCCCGTTGCAAGCAGCTCGCATTAGTGGTGTTTCGCCATCCTCATCTGGCTTGTCGGGGTCGATGTCATCCCGACCGAGTAGTATTCTCACCACCCCTTCGTGCCCATTCCCTGCAGCCCACGCGAGAGGTGTATAACCCATGGAGTCGTTTTGGCCGATATTACAACCCTTAACCTCTGCGAAAACAAGTTACAATCTCAGCAATACCAGAGATGATGCGTGGCGTAGGTCATTGAACAGGGGAAGCCTCGAAATCAGTAGGTGAACATACGGTTTCTGTGCTTTCCGGAGGATTTTAGAAGGTATCCGGTTATTGTGGTCGTAAAACAACTTCAGCACAACCAATATCACACAATCTGAAGGGTCTCTTTCCACTTGGATTCCCCAATATAGAGAAGAATATTCCCGAACAGGTCTGTGTTGGAGATCGAGAGTGTGTGTGGGTTGGAGAAGGAGAAAGGGTGTGCGTTAGAGGTCGGGAGGGGGACAGATCAAGAGAGCCTTGACCTGCTGCGAATTCAGGTAATAAAAGTGTCATAAGTTTCTGCACTTGCAGGGTGAGCTGTACTCGAGTACCGTTACAGTACTAAGAAGCTTGGCGTGAGCCCGGGGGTACTCTCGAGGGGTTAACCGGACAGTGCAAGCCTCCCCGTCCACGGCAACAAATCTTCGCCGACAGGCTGGCAATTTCCCTATTAAAGGCATATTGTGGCTATTGAGATTCAGGGTCGCTTCTTCGACTGCTAGGGGTAATCCATGCCGAAGCGGTCATGCCAAGCCTTTCATTCCCCCCCTCTGCCCAGCCCGGCGTTGCACCATAAGCATCCCTTGGCCCAAGCCTTCTGTCCTTTGAGCTTTTGTCGCTTCTGATAGATTAGAGAGTTTGCGCATGGGGACCTAGGTGGCGGTTAATAAGAAATGGACCTAGGTCCAAGAATGAGTTTGCGCAATAGGTGTAGGTGGCCTGGTAGCAAGAAGATGGGGATTGAGTAGGGTAGTATCGCGTCTTCAAATTTGTTCCCTGCTCGAATTAGGATTCCCGGCTACACAAGTTGGGCACTAACATTACCGACTGCTATAAAAAGGGTGATAATATCTACTACTGAGTGCCCAATATTATCATGGCTAAAATCTTTTAATAAAATGTAAAAAGAGAGCTGTGTTATTGATCTGCAGCGATGTGATTTCTTCAGGTCTGAAAAGCCCTATTTTACACTTCTTCCAGGTCTCGCTACCCACCTAGTAGGTGTCCAAGGCTTTTAGGTTAACAGAAAATAACCTGTTTTCCTGCCACCTAGGTCTCCTTGCGCAAACTCTCTGATCGCATCAACGCTCGGCAAGAACCTAGGTGTGTACGTACTGTATCTGTTAGTGGATAATCCGAGACAGCTTCCAGAGTGTCATTACGTCTACCCCCATTCCGAAACATTTTTGGGAATTTTCCTCAAACATGCCTCCCTAGGGACTACCACCCACCACATCTAGAGTTGTGTCCTTACCCAGCCTAGCATAACGTACCCCACGGTGAGTCGGAACACACGGTGACACGGAACAACCGGTTATCGGTCGACTGGTTGAGAGCATAAACCGGTTTTCTGAATACAAATTTGTATGTTTGTTCCGTGTCACCGTGTATTCCGACTCACCGTGTGGTACGTTAAAGATATCTCAATACCACCTCCCCTAGGGCGATGAGTATAGCCGCTACGGTACTCTTCCAGAAAGGTGCTTTCCGATTTTACCCTGCACGCGTGGTTTTCCGGTAACGAATAGTTGAGTGCCGGAAAACTTTGGAAGATTTGGTTTAGCGGATTAAAGTAAAAGCACGCAGCAGCACATTTTTTTCCTCTGGCCGGATCGCACAGCTGTCCATCGCTAATAAGCTAACATCAGCACTTACCCTCTTTACATTCCTCGCGGTTCACTCTGATTGCCGAATATAAATCCTGCCAACTCCCGGATCTTCACAGCAAAACAAAGCCGCCTAATCGGACTCACATCCCCCGCTACGTGCGCACCAGCTTCTAAACCCCTCGGCCTATAAGAGCCCCTACATTCTCGACCCGGCGCTCTCAGGTGTCCTGATGCCGTGGCCGGGGCTCCGGTGATGATACCCAAGTCCAGATTTGGGACCGGTAATCAGCAATGGTATTGTTGCTCCATACCTTAATGGCTGTGCTCAAAGAGTTGATATTGTTGCTCGGAGGTACAGTGGAGACATTTCTTCTCCCCCACTGCTTCGGATATCGTAGACAGAAGGCAGAGTCAGTCCATTGCTGGAATTACTAGAGAAAGGCGAAGTGTTTTGTAAGACCTCGTGGGTACCTCCGCGCCGCCCAACCAATCCCACATTTGCTGGCGTAACACCCTCTCTGTGTCTACCGTATCGTAGCAAATGCCACACCCCTCTATTTTCTATCCTGTGATATAGCATAAACCTCGCATAGTGGGGACGAACACTCTAGAGCACCTTCGGTGAATCGGTTAATTTGCTTTATATACAAGCACATCAAGCCTTTTGAATCAATCTGTCGAAAAATCTATATTTCGCCTTGCTTAAAGTAGTAGAGTAGAGTCCTTCCCCATACCGGCACAGGTCGGAAAGCTCTTCTAGTAACCCTATATCAGGTTCTGTGAATATAGGGACCATGCTTTCTGATATCCACTGCGGTCGCCAAGTATAGAATAGCACAGTACTCGTACAACACCGTGAAGTTCAGTGCCACAGTAAGTTGTTACCATTGCCGCAATCTACCCATCATTTCAACCATCCAGAAGTTGGTCAAAACCAAATTCGATTTCTACAGCTGACTAACCTAAGTAGACATTTAAAAAGTCTCCGGATATGCTGATGAATAGTGCTCTATCAGAGCCTAGAATAATTCAGGGTCCAAGATTTACCGCTCTCTGATTGACCGAGGCACTAGGGTCACCAAGACCCTCTGTAAGCTTAGAAGAGGCAACAGCCCGACTAGCAGCTCGTATGGGAGCCCTCACGGGCCAGCTTTTTAGGACCCAGCAAACAGGTCACTCCACCAACACCATCAACATTAATGTCTTATCTGAAGAAAATCAGAAGCGTACCACGGAAATTGAAATGCAAAGCGGAAGGATTGCCAGAGGCGAGATCTTAATGGATGAAGGGATCACCTGACTAGCAATAGAAACCCGCAAGCACTTTGAGGCAGCAGCGCTCCATCTAGCTCAGGACCTACAGTCTCAAAAAGACCAAGCTACCCACGATGAGGCAGTAAGTACTCAACTTCACGCTAGCATTAGGACAATCAATCAAGGTTCCGTGGGACGAGACATGGAACCGGACCAAGCCCTATTCTCAGCACACTCTTAGCATACCGTAAGCTATCCAGAAACAAAACCAAACCACCATAATTATAATTATTACCTATGTTCAAAAAAACCTTAACTCTACTTTTCGTCAGCTCATGGGAGCTTACCACTATTATCGCCAAGAACGTCACTTAGTTATTGCCACTACCGCAAGAACTCGAATAATCGAACCTCACGCTAGGACTTTGGGGTTGCCTTTGCTGGTAAGGTCTGGCTCTTTTTTTTTCTATCTTAAGCTCGGGCTAAAGGGGGAAGTTTTCGCTGTGAGCTCGACCCCTTCTCCAGGAGAGGGAATTTCGAACGTCTTAGCGCAGGGTCCAATTATTCGAGTTCTTGCGGTATTTCGCTCCTTCCCTTGTTTTATACTGCCATCGCAGATTCTCACTCGTTTATCCTCAGTGTTGAATGGTAATCTTACCTAGCATATAATATTATGATACAATATGATACCGTATACTATCCTACCGTAAACCGAAAGCTGTGAGTTGGGCCAGTATAAAAAAGTACCTTTGATTCCAACGCAGATATAAGAGGACGGCGTTACACATAATTGATAGTAATGGATTAAGTGAACCTAATTTGAGTCTTTGAATACCCAATTTGCCTCCGGCATCGTGGGTAAGAATCGCGGATCCTACTAGACACGTCTGGAGATACAAGTGCCTATGCCTAGTCATGTCTTTAGGTTAGACTATAGTTCTACTACCAATCGAACTCGAATGATTGGACCTCAGGCTAGGACGACGGAGTTTCCTGTGCTGGTAAGGTCCGGCACTTTTTGTTTTCTTGTCTTAAGCTGGGGTGAGGTTCTTCAGTTTTTGCAGTGGCCTCGCCCCCTATTTAAGAGATGCAATTTAGTACATCTTACCGCAAAGTCTAATTGTTCGGGTTCCTACTGTGGGTTAGGCCCGTAGTCCCCTGGTTGTGTTTGGCACGCCTTCGTACAGTAGAGTACGCTTCCTATTACCAGAGAATCCAGTAGCATGCAGAATTTGCATTTGCATTTTTCTCGAATCGAGGGACTCAGATCAGCTTTTGTAAAATAAAATAAAAAAAGATAAAAAATTTCTGTTTTGTTTTTTGTTCTGCTACCCCGCCGATCGCAGACATCACCCTTATGGGTGTAGCCTAGAGTCGGATGCTACCACCTCGCAGCAGGTCTGATTTGCGCTACAGCCCTATTAAGGAGGGCTTAAGGTCTTCAGTCTCCCAGTTCCTGTAGGGCAGGATCTCTTAAACCTGCTACCCTACGTGACGGATTGTTCAATAATAACTCGATTTGAGAAGACTCGAACGCCTGGGCTCCTGCTAATTGCACAGGAGGTTAATTGTTTGTTGACATGTTAACCAATGCGCCAGCTAGGTATTTTCACATCATACCACCAAGGGAACCAATACTTATACTGCTGTCTTTGAACAAAATTGTGTCGAGGTTAAGAACAACGATATTGTAATAATATTGTCGGGGGACAAAAATAACCGCGGTTCAATAATTGATGGCAACGCACCCCTCCTCATCACCCTGCACTTCCTACACTACCTAAACAAACTCCTCTAGATTAACCAAAACTAAACTATCCTGTCTAATTATTTTTTTCAATAAACTATGCCTTCTATTCTTCGCAGTCATACCAAAAAACCTATTCCCTCCAAGCACCTCTCTGAGTTTACTAGGGGGAGGATCCTTGGGTTACATGAGCCTCAAATGGGATCTGAGCAAATTTCCCACTACCTTAACATTCCTCCCACCACTGTCAGAGACACAATTGCAAAGGGATTTCAAGAGGGCAAGGAGAATGTGGGCAGAGGAAGACATCCTAAGACTACCAAGTTGCAGGATGAAACCATGGTTGAGGAAGCTCTCAAAAATCGCCATACTACCTATTTTGAGATTGCTAAAAAAGTTGCACCCAATGTCTCTACCAAGACAGTGAAGAGAAGAATTGCACAAAAGCATCTTAAAAAATGGGTGGCACAAGAGAGAGCTCATTTGGATGAAGATCTGGCTCAGGAGAGATTGGAATGAGCATTAGCCTATAGGCATTGGACAAGGGAGATGTGGAGAAGGAAGGCAATGTGGGGGGATGAGGTATCTGTGGAGAGGGGTGGAGGAAAGAGGAGAAAATGGGTATTTAGATACCCAAATGAGAAGTGGAATAAGGACTGTATTGAACCTACTGCTAGGAGAGGAGAGAGAGGGATTAGCCAGATGATGGCTGGTGTTTTTTATGGTCAAACTCATGGTCTTTTTTTACCTGTTTTTCCTGATCCTTCTTCTGCTAGGGGTGGAGTTACTGGAAAGTCAATTATTGATGTCTATGATCATTATGACTTTCTAGGAATATGGGAGGACATCAGGGAGAAGGTTGGAGAAGAAGAGGTATTTTTTATCATTGACAATGCTAAGACTCACTTGCCTTTTAGGAGATGGCTCAGAAGACAGGGAATTGCTCTTCTGGAAATTCCTGCCTATTCACCAGATCTCAATCCAATTGAAAATGTGTGGTCTCTGGTGAAAGATAAGCTTCATAAGAACTATCATGAGCTCTATCTTATGAGGGGTGATGTCAATGTGGTCAAGAAGGCAATAGAGGAGGCAATCACTGATTGTTGGTGTAACCGGTACAGGTACCTGAGTTACTATGTTTTATGTTTGGTTTCGAGTATCCTTTGATACTCAGTATGTTTTATGTTTGGTTTCGAGTATCATTTGATACTCAGTATGTTTTATGTTTGGTTCCAAGTATCCTTTGATACTCAGTATGTTTTATGTTTGGTTTTGAGTATCCTTTGATACTCACCACGTGTTAGGTTTGATACCTAAGGAGTTTCAAGGCTGCCACTTTCGGAGCCTTATTGTTATTTGTTTAAGCAAGGGACAGGATTGCCTGACAAGTGTATTTAAGACCTGCTATTTTCCGGACTAAGAGAAGGCAGACTTCGACAAACAGAGTTTTCAATATACTTGGTTGAACAGTTACTTCTTCAGTTCGCTTCAAGAATCTTTAGTATTCACTTAGGTTTACCAAACGCCTACTATTAGGAACTACTTAGTAGTTGCGATATAGTAAGAAGTTTGTTACAACAACTTAGTCTAAGCCTCCGGTACTTAGTCTCGTTAGATACCGCACGTTGGTATAGAGACTGTATCGTTATCCTATCGATATACGGCACCATGCCGTGGGGCCGTTACATTTTTTTAACTTCAACAAATTATAAAGATTTCGCAGTCTCAAGATCTAAGTATGGGCAAGGTCTCCAAGCGAGCAGGAAAGAGACCGGCCAGAGATAGCCAAGGACAATTCATCAAAGCCTCAAAGGAACAGTTCACAATTGACGAAGCTGCCAGGCAGCTATCCAGGGACGAAGCTCAGCAAGTCCTAGCGAAATCATCAACGGAACTCGAGAAGGCAAGAACACCAACCCCAGGCGGGTTCCAGGAATCACCTACAAAGGCTACTCCAACACAAGCTGCAACAGGGAACGACCCTGACGATTCAGACAGCAGTAGCGATTCAGACAAGATGTCAGAAGGCGCAGGCTCTAGTAATAGGCCAGCAAGTCCCACGCCTAGCCCAGCAACAACAGCGAAGCTAAGCATCAAGGTACCAACACCAAAGAAGTTAACAGGCGAAGGGGATGACCTCAAGCCAGAAGCATTCGATAGATGGTACAACTCAGTTCAACTCTACCTACGCCTTCATGGGGTACGGCAGAGTGTTGAGGGATCAGGAAACTACTGGATCCTATACAAGGAAGGGCGAGCACAAGAAGCGGCATTTCAGGCTGCAGAACTTTTCGGAGAAGATATCACTAGGGACCTTTTGATCACCTACCTAAGGGAACGGTTTCAGTCATCAAAACAGAAAGACAACACCTATCGAGAGTTCCATGATATCCGACAAGTCAAGAATGGCAGAGTACACGAAATCGCAACTGTTGCCACAGATCTACTCATGCACAGATCACGTTTACCTCCTAACACCATTAGCGACTATGCCTTTATCCAACAACTATTCGCCTGCATGCACTCCAAGCTACGACAAGATGTGGAATCTCGATATGAAGGTGATGAGTCAATTCACAAAATTATCGCCACTGCAGAAAGACTAGATGCCATCAACCGAAGCACTGGAGCTTATGGAAAAGACAAGCATGAGAAGAAAGACCACAACTATAGAGACCAGAAACAGGATCGAAAACCTAAGAAAGGGTTCAACAAACGAACTAATCCCCTCAAGAATAAGGACCGAAAAGACAAAGGAGCCTGTTTCCCCTGTGGCAGAAAAGGGCATATAGCAAAGGATTACCCAAGCAAGAGCGACAAAAGAAAGACAAAGGTCAAGAAGGAAGCATCCTCCAATTTAGCGGAACAAGAGGACGAATACAACGAAGTCTCTATCAACTCTCTTGAGATCGAAAGCTACGCATCAGCTAAAGCAACCCGACCCGCAATAATCAAAGCACAACATGGGTTAGAAGGTACCATATTTATCAATGGGAAAGAAGCTAGAGTCCTGTTTGATACAGGAACGATTGGAGCCAACCTGATAAGTGCAAACTTCGTCACTGTCCACGGTATTCCATGTACAGAAATGGAAAAACCCACCAAGATACACATGGCTATAAAAGGAACTCGATCAGAAAGCCATAAGGAATATATTGTTGATCTCTCAGTTGGAAGACTCAATGCCAAAGGCAACAAAATGATCGTTGGAAACCTAGCAAAATACGATGCTCTCATAGGAATGCCGCTCCTCAAGCAACACCAAGCTACAATCGAATGTGGCAAGTTAGCAATAGTGTTTCCCAAACAGAAAGTTAGAATTAACTTCACACCTACTAGCGGAAACATAAGAGCGGCCATTGTCAATACCGAAACTATTATGGAACAAAACCCAGAGGTATTCCCGGAAGTTATACCAGAAGGATTACCACCACTCAGAAAGATAAACCATGAGATCAGACTCAAACCAGGAGCGGAACAAAGGAGTTGACCAACTTACTCTATCCCAGAACGGTGGGTATCAGACCTCGGAAAGTGGATAGAAGAGAAAATAGACAGCCGGATTATTGAACGAAAGGCAGTTCATGGAGCAGCCCCTATCTTCGCTCAGGGAAAGAAAGATAAGATACGCATGAGGCCACTGGTTGACCTCACTGCAAGGAATGATATAACCATTAAGGACGATGAAACGATTCCAAACCAGAGGATGATCCTGAATTCGCTAGCAAGAGCTAGATATCGAAGCAAGATAGACCTTAGTGATGCATATTTCCAGACAAGAGTGGAACCAAAGGACGTGGATAAGAACGGTTTCAAGTTACCTTTTGGATGTTTCGTCAGCAACGTTATGCTACAAGGAGATATGAATGCTCCAGGAACATTCATGCACAAAATGTCTGACCTATTCGCCGACTACTTGGGAAAGTTTGTATAGATGTATATTGACGATATACTCATATTCTCCGATACAGAGGAAGACCACTTGATACACATATCCAAGGTCTGTGATAAGCTCAGGGATGCAAAATTCTATGCAAGCAGGAAGAAATCGGAATTTTTCTGCACCAACATCGATGTACTAGGACACATAATTGACGAAGAAGGTCTAAAGCCATCACCTGAGAAGATAACGAAAATTGAAGAATGGACTACACCTCAGAATAAAAAGCAACTGCAGGAATTTCTCGGAACTGTTAACTATATCAGCCAATTCCTGCCCCACATAGCAACAATAACTGCACCCCTCACGGCGCTTACGGGAACAGAAGAATTTGTGTGGACTGCAACACATGACCAAGCCATGGAAAATGTTAAGCGAATGGTTGCACAAACGAGGTTATGAAACCATTACACTATGAATCAGCATTACCAATATGGCTGAAAACCGATGCATCAGACACTGGAGTTGGAGCATGGGTAGGACAAGGGGAAACACCTGGTACTCCAAGACCGGCAGCATTACATAGTAGGAAATTCTCCAACGCCCAGATAAATTATGGGACCACAGATAAGGAAGCATTAGCGATTGTGGATGCACTCGCAGCACTCCACCACCTCCTGGCAGGAAACAGGTTTACGATTGTCACAGACCATCAACCCCTAAGGCACCTGAAGACGAGCAAAACACCAACCAAGAAGCAGCTATGTTGGAGAGGATTCATAGGCCAATATGACACCGAAATAGAATACTGGCCAGGGAAATGGAACTATTTAGCTGACGCTTTATCACGCCTCTATGTGAACGATAACGAATATCCTCATTACGCTAAAGACCCTACTCAAGAAGAACCAGAGTCCAATCCTCTACTTCCCTCCGATAACCAACCTATCGCCCTTTACACAGAATACCTATCGAGCAACATGTCTCGTTATGAGAGCCTGCCGGTTCAGTACATTCATAACCACGATAGCTGTGGCAGTGAATGTGATTTCAAAGACTACTGGGAATTCCCTCCTATTAATGATTGGGATGATTATAGGAGTATCGGTAGCAACAGGAGCCAGGAAGAAATAGATCATTCAGCCATACACTGGTCGTTCTGCGATATACCAGCATGCCCTGATCACGAAGAATTGAAGCCACC
Source organism: Tuber microsphaerosporum (assembly GCA_003521225.1). Classification (NCBI taxonomy): domain Eukaryota; kingdom Fungi; phylum Ascomycota; class Pezizomycetes; order Pezizales; family Tuberaceae; genus Tuber; species Tuber microsphaerosporum. The sequence continues at coordinate 63,530 of QOVD01002146.1, forward strand.
TACCAAGACTTATAGCGGTTTCCCAGGCAGCAGCCCGCCAGCTAATGCTCCCCCCATCGATAAGGATGAGGACATGGATACTGAACCTGACGAAATCATCTCGACTCAACCCAGGCTGGACCTATCAAAGATTCAGAAACGATTACATGAAGCCCTTGGTTGCACAACCACCGGTATCCCATGCGAAAGCCCTGACTGCCCAGAGCATCAGGCCCGAAGATCACCAACTACCAAGCCCCTCTATGGAAGGCCATTAGCAAGCTATAACATTGTTCCTGTCGTTGAGCTGCCTAGACTACCCCACCACGAACGAAACCTCTATGAGGCATACAATGATATACCTGAGGAAGAAGAGGACGAGATCTCGAGATGGCAGAGGGTGGTGGACGAGAGGGATATCACACAGGCTGTGAACGATATGGAATCCATCTGGTGGGAACAGATGATCAAAGGATACAGGAACGACCCAGTCTACCAATTGGCCCAGGACTCCAACAACACATCCTGAGGAGGAAAGATGCAACACTACCGCATCCGTAATGGACTACTCTATGCCACCACTTGAGGAGGAGACGACTACCTCTACATACCAAGAGGACATGGGGTCAATGGAGAAACACTTAGGGAACTAATGATTAGCGAGATACACAACAAGGGACACCACAGCACGGACCGCAAACTACGATATGCTACCGAGTATATCTACTGGCCAGAAATGAGGAAGGACTTTAGGGATTTTGTCAGGCAATGTGAACTTTGCCAGGCAAATAAGGAACGCAATACCTTACCGGAAGGCGAAGCACTTATCCTCCCTTTCCCCTCTGAGATATTCTCAAGTTATGCTATCAATTTCATGGGACCTTTTACTAGGCTAAAGGAAAAGGACTCGGTATTGGTAGTAGTGGATAGAGTAGTGGGATATAGCTGGCTAATCCCAACCTCAGTCAATGCTACTGCAGTAACCACCATGGAACTACTCCGGCACTATATTTTTACGACACATGGAGTACCTACATCGATTGTCAGCGATGCTGACCCACGATTTACTTCCAAATTCTGGAAGCAGACCCTCATGACCATGGGGGTTGAACACATCATGGCGGCGCCCGGCCACCACCAAACCAATGGGCAAGCTGAACGAAAAATCAGGGAACTTAAAACCGCTCTGAGAAACGTTATCAACAACCGTCAGACCAATTGGCTCTCCTCCCTTCCTGAAGTAACAGCATATTCTAACGCTGGACACTCAGATACTATTAACATGTCACCATATAAAGCGGTATATGGGCGAGATTATCCTTTACTTGATATCTACCGAACCTACCCTTCTGCAGTACCTGCCTCTGACGATTACTACAATAGTCACCAGGAGATCAGAAATGCGGCCTACCAGGCATTGAGGTTGGCAAGAGTGAGATCCGCCAGGGTAGCAGCTAAGAGGAGAAAAGTACATGAGCCAGTGGAGGTAGGAGGAATGGTCATGGCGTTTGGAGACCAATTTGCGACGGAATCTGGAAGGTCAAGGAAACTACAACCACGATGGCGAGGACCCTTTACAGTACTGGAATTCAATGAGCATACACAGAACTATACAGTCAGTATGGATTCGAGGATGTACCGTCGGCAGAAGGGAGTATTCCACTGCTCAGTCATCAAAGCCTACCACCCTAATGACAACCAACGATTCCCGGGCAGGACCCATGCTAAACCAGCACCTATCCTCATCAACGAAGAAGAGGAATGGGAAGTGGAAACGATATTGGATCATAGGCAGAGGCATGGACGAGACCAATTCTTGGTCAAATGGGTTGGATATCCAGCAAGCGAGAACTCTTTGGAACCTATCAAAGGACTAGAAAACTCGATGGAGATTGTGCAGGCATGGTAGACTGACAACATGCCAGGAGATGAATTTCCTATTGCTTTTTCTGGGTATATTACGGTTTGTTTTTCTCCTATTAGGGATGGTTTTGAATCTCATGTTATTGAACCTTCGGTTGACAAAGGGTTTTGGGAACCACATTTGGATACTGATTACGATAGTGAGGAATGATGTTTGAGTTTTTTATGTTTTGAAATAAGGGTTTTATTTTGTTTTCGGGGTGTAACCGGTTCAGGTACCTGAGTTACTATGTTTTATGTTTGGTTTCGAGTATCCTTTGATACTCAGTATGTTTTATGTTTGGTTTCGAGTATCATTTGATACTCAGTATGTTTTATGTTTGGTTCCGAGTATCCTTTGATACTCAGTATGTTTTATGTTTGGTTTCAAGTATCATTTGATACTCAGTATGTTTTATGTTTGGTTCCGAGTATCCTTTGATACTCAGTATGTTTTATGTTTGGTTTTGAGTATCCTTTGATACTCACCATGTGTTAGGTTTGATACCTAAGGAGTTTCAAGGCTGCCACTTTCGGAGCCTTATTGTTATTTGTTTAAGCAAGGCACGGGATTGCCTGACAAGTGTATTTAAGACCTGCTATTCTCCGGACTAAGAGAAGGCAGACTTCGACAGACAGAGTTTTCAATATACTTGGTTGAACAGTTACTTCTTCAGTTCGCTTCAAGAATCTTTAGTATTCACTTAGGTTTACCAAACGCCTACTATTAGGAACTACTTAGTAGTTGCGATATAGTAAGAAGTTTGTTACAACAACTTAGTCTAAGCCTCCAGTACTTAGTCTCGTTAGATACCGCACGTTGGTATAGAGACTGTATCGTTATCCTATCGATATACGGCACCACCCCGTGGGGCCGTTACAGTTAGGAACTTCTTGACCCAAAGGTTTTTGATACTTTGGCAGGGTCAATGGTGGACAGAATAGAGGCAATTATTAAGGCTGATGGATGGTATACCAAATATTAATTTCTACTATGTATTTACATTTTTTTAATTTTTTTTTGGTTTTCATGATAGTGAGGTTGGTGGGGAAGGCCATTGTCATTGCCGAAGATTTTCACCGTTGATACCGCGGTTATTTTTGTCCCCCGACAATATTATCTATTAAACATTTAACACATTACAGGAGTAGACACATCCTTAAAAGAAGAGAAGCTACAAACATTAATCACTAATACCCAATGGCAGGGTCACTTTATGCGCAAAGCAATAGGGAAAAACAGGTTTTGGAAAGGGCTGTGAGTTACAGATGTACAGCTGAAGGCCATCCAGCAACAACACATCGCTCAGGACATCCGTTGGTTCTGTTTTTCTCTTCCTTTGTATTTCCTTTCTTTCTCCTCTTCAGCCTGGTTTGTTATGAATGACTCATTGCTGCTAGGTGGAGGTGCCAGGACAGAAGGAAGAAAGGAATCTTCGAAATGGGGCTCTGGTAGCATATGGGAGGAGAGCGTGTAGGAGGTGAGTACTGAGGAGCCAAGTTAGGTCTGTTATGTCTGAGAAGCGTTCGTTGTTATCAATCGATATGAGAGAAAGCAATATAAGTTAAGTCTCTAAATAGTACTATACAACCATGTTAGGACGTGCGATCTGATCTTCTAGTAGCCCATCTAATAAGTATTTTACTAACCATCTTCTAATCTCTGCAAGTGAATATCATGGAAAATTCAAGCCACATCGATACAATAGGAATATCCATTCACCAACACTCAACTCCAGATCTTAAATGGAGGCTCGCAAATCCTGACCTGACTCGATGAGAAAAACCCGGATATAGGGCTGGGCAGGTATGTGATAGATATGTGCATTCCCATTGCATGTGAGTTCCTTCCACCAAAATAAAAAGAAGATTTATGTGTTGTTTTTGTAATAGGCTTACTCCGGAAGGAAAGGCGAGACAGCAATTGCCACAAGGCAGTATTTTAGGCTACAGGGGAAGTATAGATATGGGTGGGAAGAGGGAGGCAGTGGCAGCAGCAAACACCTTTATGGGGCTGTTGTGATCATTGCGGAAATGGCACATGCGTTAGGGCGATGGCTCCGCCGGCTTAGATCGTGCTGTAGGCGGTGGGTGTTAGAGGCTATTGCGAATCACCGGCGCTTAGTAATGTGATTGATAGCATGACCTTAGTACATCGAGAACAACGGTCACATATCTAGAATTCATTATCTCTCACATGAGGGATGAACAAGAGTAATCTGGAAGTCGGAGAGGAAGTGGGAGCCGGGAGAGAAGTAAAGAAGTCAGGATAAAGCGAAGAGAAGAGAAGAGAAAGGGAGGGAAAGGAAGCGATAGGAAGTGAAGGGAATGGAAGGGAAGAGATTAGGTGAGGTTAGATGGGAAGAGAAGGAGCACGCCGGATATTATCGTGAGGAAGGAATGCGGAAGTTTTCTAATTTATGTATTTAAGGATGTCTATTTCCCATAAGTGCGGAGTGAGAATTAAGACCAAGTCATCCTCCTCCGACATAAGAGCTTCTAAGTGCGCGTAAAGACAGTAGACCGTTTCGATTCATAAAAGCGGCGAGAGTAAAGGGATCGCCGGGCAGCCCGCCATAGGGGTGTTTGACCGTCCTTATCTAGTTTTTCGGGGCTAACGTCGCTTCGCCCAAGTAATATCTTCACCACTTCCTCGCGCCCATTGCAAGCAGCCCACCAGAATGATGTTTTGCCGTCCTCCTAATCTTCTTGTCAGGGCTAGCGTCGCCCCGCCCTCACAGTATTCTCACAACTCCCTCGCGCCCATTCCAAGCAGCCCACATGAGAGGTGTTTGGCCACGCTTATTCGCCTTGTCGGGTTGACGTTGTCCCGCTCAAGGAGTAATTTCACCACTCTTTCGTGCCCCCCCTTAGCAGTCGCCCAGAATTGTGTATAGCCGTGCTCATCTGGCCTGTCGGGCTCGACGTCATCTCGTCCGAGTAGTATTTTCACCATTCCCAGGTGCCCATGGTGGGCAGGCCACCAGAGTGGTGTTCGGCCGTCGTGGTTTGGTTTGTTGGGGTCGATGTCGTCCCGTCCCAGCAGTACTCTCACCACCTCATCGGCTCATTCTAAACTACCCACATAAGAGGTGTAACAAAACTCATGACAACCTTTTAGTTGATATCACAGCCTCCCACCCCTACCAACTAGCTACAATCTTAGCAATCCCAAAATAATGCGTAGTGTAGGCCATCGAACAGAGAAATCTTATTGCAAGAAATACGGTAAACATACAGTTTCAGTCCCTCCAAGGGATTTTAGTAGACATGTAGTTATTGCGCAAGAAACTTCGCGCAATCCAAAAGGTGCTTGTTTGCGTGAATTTCCCAATACAGAGAAGAATATTCGGGGAGCGGTGTGTGTTGGATGTCGAGAGGAGATGGAGAGAGGGTGTACGCCGGAGATTGGTAGTGGGCTGGTCGAGAGCTTTGATCTGCTGCCAATTCAGATAGTTTAAGCGGGTTCCTGCAATTGACGAGCGGGTAGTACCAAAAAGCAAGGGGTGAGCCTGGAAGCACTCTTGCTACGTTGACCAGGGGGTGGAGCCGGGGTCCGGTATCCGTACTGCCAGATCGTGGGGCGGGGCATCAAGATTCAAGAGCTGCTCGGCAAAGCGGCCATGCCAAGCCTCGCTTCTCCCACCTTGTCCCTTTCCCCGGGATAGCAAGTTTAAATACGCCCGAGCGCTAACCTATCATATCAATCATTGCCTGCACCTTTTGTTGATTCGCATGGGTTGGAAATATTGGGCAGATTTTTTCCTCTTTATATACGACTACCGTATCTGCCCTCTAGAGAGGAGGAAAGGGCGAACAATAAATTGTAGGAAAAATGAATGAACTAAAAAGGGGAGCAGCGGTAAAATTAAATATGGTAGAAATTTCAAGCCCCACTAGCTTATCTCAATACAAAGAATAGGGCCACCAATGACAAACCCTACTCGAGTAGGTTACAAAGAGAGGCTGACAAATCCTAACTCGCGGCATAAAAAAATCCGCAAAGGGTTTTGGGCGGGTATGTGGTAGATATAGTATGTGGATTCCTGTCCCGTATGATTTCCTTTGGCTAAAGGAAATTATTCCAGGTGGTCTTCTGTGCCTGGTTTACTTGGGGGGGAGGTAGACGAGCAACGTGGTTTTTTTTAAAAAAAAATAATCCTGTGTCCAGGCCACCCATGCCGCTACTACCGGTATCTTCCTCCCAATCCGGGGAAATAATACCGGCACTGGTGCGACGGGTAGATATATTGGTCACGTGGGTCTAGTAAGAAAAATCAGGCGAACATTTCCGGTTGGAGTGTCTCCCAGTGAGGCACGTAACGAACAGATCATGACTGCCGGACCGGCAGAGACTTTGCGGGGGATGTAGTTAAGAAATCAAGTATCATAGCTAAAGGTTAGAGTTGTAGAGTATGATACTTCAATAATCGCAAGGCCCAGATCGCTGGTTCTGTTGCCACTGGAGTTACTAGAACTAATGCCCCTCAGGTTTCAAAACTTCTCAGGTTTCTGAAACCAAAGAATGTTCTCAAGTAGAGTGGTATTAGTGGTGTTTTGAGAGGCCAAAGTTGCTGAGGTCAAATTCATTGAATTTGCTCTTGTCTAAGAGCTAAAAGGTCTAGATGTAACTCGAATTGGCCTACGCGCATCGGGGTTGGTGAAGTGACTCCGGATGTGTCTGCCGCAAAGCGTCGAATAAATCGTAGAAGTAATAAATGAACAACAAGCAAAGAGTCCTTGTATATGTTGACAAATAGTCTCCTATCAAAATCTAGGATAATTCGAGATCCAGAATTTACCACTAAACTAGCTGGGGCGGCTGGGTAATTCCGGGGCGACTCTCCTAGCATGCCGTATCCAGGACAAACGAAACTATGATTAGTACGCACTGTACCAGTATGTGCAAAAAAAAGGCCTAAACCTTAACTCCGGTTGAATCCGTTCAGAAAACTTACAATTAACCGCTATTATCGAATTCTAGAAGTAGGCAGCCTAGTCATCATGACTATTTCTTCCGCTATTTTAGAACACCATCACAGACCATCACTCGTCTAGATTTCGCGTCCGGATGGCAACCCCACACATCACACAATACGATTCAATACGATACATGATGGCAACATCCCGTAAACCTACCAGAATCTATCAACTGGGTGAATATAAAAAGAAAAAACTCTTTTGACGTCAATAAATATGCAAGAGCCGGGAGTGACGTAAGACCGCAGGGGGACAGGAGACCCAATTTAAGTTTTCAGATATCATATTACACATATTATTTTGCACTAGCGTATACAGGGTGGTGGCTGCTCAAGCTGCAAAGCCAGCTCACACAGTTATCCCTCTAATCTAAATGTTAATATAAGAGTGCTCTCCTCCCACTTTTATTCTCTCTTCAGTATTTTCTTACCCTCTTATCTATAACCTTTCAAAATACTTTTTATTTACATTCTTCCTCTTCTACTTTCTATTATTATTACATTTTCCTTTAACTTATCCATCCTTTCTAGTCAATCTTTCTTTTTCTTATTATGAAATTTTTCCAATACTCTCAGACATATTCATACTATTTTCCATAAAGTCAGGATTCAATGGTATGAACTCCCTGTCCCACAAGTTTTGTACCTTTCTTCTTAGCATATTTATTTTAATTGAACTCCTCTGTGTTTTCCCACAATTTATTTCTCTCTTTCTAAAGCAGTTAATCATAACTTTTGTGGAAAATATAGTAACAGTAAGAGATGTAATTTAGATCTACAAGACAGTACTTGCTTTAAGATTGATACTAATAAATACCTGAAGGTAACCTGTAAAGATCCTACTGAACATTGCTGGCATGCTTCCAGTTAATATTGAAAATATAAAAGAATTTGATATCAATTATTAAAGAGAAAAGATATTAGTTCTTCTAGTTGGTAGGTGTAAAAAAGTGCGGATAGCTTTCAAACTTCATCTTTAAGCTAATGGCTGGGAGACGTTCTACATAAGCATGAGCTTCATTAAATGTCCATTGTGTAACCAAACCACCACTCATACCTTCCATGGCTGACAACTAGCTTTGTATCGCCTGACACGGGTGAGTACTCGCACAGCATATTTTTCCCTCTATAGCTAAACAATCTTTCCGCTGACACTCTAGAGGGAAGGAAAGGAGAAGCAACAAATTTTAGAAAAAAACTAAATGAACAATCAAAAACAGGGAGAGTGAATATGATGGAAATTTCAACCCACACCGGCTTATCTCAGTATAGTAGAAATAGCCCTCCTATAATGCTTAATTCCAGATTTTAAACAGAAGCTCACGAATCTAGACTCAACTCCGTAGGGAAAATCCGGAATAAGGTTAGGCGGGTATGAGATAGATATGTGCATTCCCATTAGGCGTAATTTCCTTCTACCAAAAAAATTTAAACTGTGTCTGGTAGGCTCACTCTAGAAGGAGTAGGACGGAATTACCGTGGGCAGTGATTTAAGCAGCAGGAGAAGGTTGGGTGGGGGTGAGAGTAGGAAGGCGGCGGCGACAAGCACGTTTATGGTGCTGCTGCGGTCCTTACCGAAACGGCACATGAGCTGTCAGTACGTATTCGAAGGCGCTAAGGAGGGCGATGCCTCCTGCGGCTTAGGTCGTGCTGTGGATAGTAGATATCGGAGGCTGTAGTAGAGCCATCATTTCGGGGTGACTATTTTCGGTAGCCCGCCAGAGTGGTGTTTCGCCGTACTTATTCGGCTTGTCGGGGCTGACGTCGTCACGTCCGAGTAGTATTTTCACCACTCCCTCGTGCCCCTTATGGGCAGCCCACTAGAGTGGTGTCTGGCCGTCCTCATCCGGCATGTTGGGGTTGACCTCGCTCCGTCTGAGTAGTATTTTCACCACTCCCTCTTGCCCATTGCAAGCAGCCCGCAACAATGGTGTTTGACCGTCCTTATCTGGTTTCTCGGGGTTAACGTCGCCCCGCCCAAGTAGTATCTTCACAACTTCCTCGCGCCCATTGCAAGCAGCCCACCAGAGTGGCGTTTTGTCGTCCTCATCTGGTTTATTAGGGTCGACGTCGCCTCGTCCGAGTAGCATCTTCACCACTCCCTGGTACCCGTGTCGGGCAGCCCACCAGAGTGGTGTTCGGCCGTTGTCATCTGGTATGTCGGGGTCGACATCGCTTCGTCCGAGTAGTATTTTCACCACTCCCTCGTGCCCCTCACGGGCAGCCCACCAGAGCGGTGTCTGGCCTTCCTCATCCGGCATGTTGGGGTTGACCTCGCTCCGTCCAAGCAGCATCTTCACCACTCCCTCGTGCCCATGCCAAGCAGCCCACATGAGAGGTGTGTGGCCATACTCGTTTTTCTTGTTGGGGTTGACACCGTCCCATCCGAGTAGTAGCTTGACTACTCCTTCGTGCCCATTACAAGCAGCTCGCGAGAGTGGTGTGCAGCCGACCTCATCCGGCTTGTCGGGGTTGACATTGTCCCGCCCGAGGAGGAATTCCACCACTCGCTCGCGCCCATTCTCAGCAGCCCATAAGAGTGGTGTTTCGCCGTACCCATCTAGCCTATCGGGGTCGACGTCGCCTCGTCCGAGCAGAATTTTCATTACTCCCAGGTGCCCTTTGCGGGAAGCCAAGAAGAGTGGTGTTTGGCCGGCTTTATCTGGCTCGTCGGGGTCGACGTCGTCCCGTCCTAGTAGTATTTTCACCACTCCCTGGTGCCCATTGCGGGAAGCCCACCAAAGTGGTGTTCGGCCTTCGTTGTCTGGCTTGTTGGGGTCGACATCATCGCGTGTGAGCAGTAGTTCCACCACTACCTCGTGCCCATTCAAAGCAGCCCACGCGAGAGGTGTAATATGCATAGTGTCTTTTCGACTGATATCGTACCCTGCCAAACTAGATACAATCTTAGCAATCCCAAAGATAAGGCGACGTGTAGCCCATTGAACAGAGAAATCTTATCGAAATAAATACAGTAAACATACGGTTCCAGTGCTTTCAAGAGGATCTTAGTGAATAGGTAGTTATTGCAGTCGTCAACGGGAGCAATATCGCGCAATCTAGGGGGTCCTTGTGTGTGCGGGTTCCCCAGTACGGAGAAGGGTGTTCCGGGAGCGGTGTGTTGGAGGTTGAGAGGGAGGGCGCGTTGGAGATGGAGAAAGGGTACGCGTTACAGATTGTGAGGGGAAATAAAGAGCTTTGCTGAGCGAGCTATACCAAAAAGCCGGAGATGAACGCGGAGGTACTGTGCGAGTACTCGTGAAGGGTGGGGTGGATTGATGGGACATTGGAGGCCTCCTTATCAGGTTCTTGGCAACAGGCAAGGTCACAGTTCATCAAGGTTCAAGTGCGGCTCCGCAAAGCCCTATGCCAAGCCTCGCTTCCTTCCCTCTTATCCGATCTTGCGTTATCACACAACGACTGGTGCCTGGATTTCCTAGCCCTAACCCATGTGTTCACCTCTCTCAGCTCTATCCTGTGGCACAGCACAAATCTTGCACCGCGACTGACGAACTTCCAATAGCACCTCCGGTGGAATCGGCTCGCTTCGTATATATACAAGTACATCAAGCCTTATGGATGAGCATGTCGAAAAACCTACACATCGCCAAACTCAAAGCAGCGTAGTAGGGTCCTTCATGGCGTCGGCACAGGCCGGAAAGTTCTTCCCCTAACTTTTGCCAAGTGCTATGAAAATAGTGGCCGTGCTTTTGATATTCATCACGACTGCCAAGCTTAGCACAGTGCTCATACACTCGAGTACAGTACAGCATAACACAGCGCGGCGTCACGGCAGGCTGCTACCTTTACAATAATCTACCCCCCTCTCATAATAGAAGTTGCCATAGTTGGCCGCTATTACTCGATACAGGTGACTTAGTCTAATTCTCGTCAGCATTCTCTCAGTACTGTACCGGTAGTGTTATGGGGCCGTCACTGATCATCACTCGTTTAAGCACAGCAGATAACATTCGAATGGTAATTTTGCACAGTATACAATACCGGTACGACGAAAGGTGATAATGTATGGCAACTTGCCGCAAGCCTGCCCGGGGTTATTAGCCGGGCCAATATAAAACGCCTTTGCTCTCAAGGAAGATGTAAGAGCGAGCGGTCACACACGACACGCTGAGGAGGTCCCCAAGTTAAGTTTTCAACTTTACAGCTAGCCCCCGGCAGTGCAGATAAGAGCCTCGCGGAGCTAACTTTGCTCCTCAGTAATGCCCTCCTACAGACAATCCTCTTCATATACTACCAAAGCGTCATGTTCAAGTCTTTTGTCCAACTATTATATCTTCAAATATATAGGTCCGCGATTTAAAATCGGCTTGCTAAAGGGAGCTTGACTTATAAGCACTTTCTGCGACATGAACCCCTCTAGCAAAAAGCGTTATTACCCAGCCTTAAAATTTATCGTTCAAGACAGCATTTCCCAGTATTGTGCCTTGCGACTGAAATTTACCGTGCGGTATCTCTTAGTTTTAATACTATAACATACGGTCATATTCTAGAACTACCGGTATTGTCCCAGAGAATGTCAAGGTTTTCCTGCCTGGCTCGGGAGATCATATGGGCGGGTGACGCCTAGTGAATGGACAGAATACTCGGAGAAGAAAAAGAGGAAAAAAAAGCGGCAGTAGGAAAAAGGAAAACCGGAGAGGATGGAATATCCCAGCTTGCCCCTAGGTCGATAGTGCGCAGCACGGTGGCCCATCCAATCACTCTTATCAAATGGGATGGAATGCCGTGAAAAGAACCATGCACCTAGCCACTACTCGCAATGTCGAAGCGTTTTTAGAAAAGACTGCTATTGCATACCGCCAAAACTTGGCTTATTTTCTCGAATTTGGGTGGTATGTTCAATAATTTATTTAGAGGTTATCTAAAGGAATTCACCTATCCAGGTATCAACCCCTGAGGCGTTACGTTCCATGGGGTAAGCCAACCCAAATCGAACCAACCCGCTATGCCACAGTCACTCTGGTATGTGACCAACCGTCGGAGACATAGTAGCAGCGCACCATTACCTTCAACACATCCGGCTACGCCCCATCCAGGGTCTAAAACCATCAGCTCAGGTCGGCAAGGCACCACTAGGGCAAGAAAGCCCCCAACGACAGAACCTCCGAGCTACATACAGGCGTACTATCAACAGTAATAAACGGCCTTCTTGCCGCCTGGACCCCCAAACAAAGAAAATCCACCAAACACAAATACTGGCAAACCGGCCTCGCACCCCAACAAAACAAATACAAAAGAAAATCCACCGAACACATACCAGGAAAAGGGAACGGGGCCAAAAAACCAGGAAAAACCCAGAAAAAACACGCCTCCGCTAACTACCTTCTCCACCTGACAAAACAATTTCCCCAACCGAGGCCCCATACTCTCTCCGGCCCCTCTGCCGGCAGCGAGCACAAGAGGCCCAAATGCCCTTCCTCCGCCCTCCAAACTCGGAGATTTCCTTGACGAGGCCGCACCGGCTGCACCATTTCTGGTCGCCAGTACCCGGCCCGTCCAAGCCGCCCTCCGCAGTGGCACCCCACGTCGTCCTCCTAACCGCCCGATATTCCCTCCCTGCATCACGGCAGCGGGAACACGTCTTCACCAACCTTTCACCAGAAATGTTGGACCTAAAAAGCGATAGGTCCAACTCCACGTGACACCGGTTGCACCGACGACGCTCAACCGGCACCACCCTCACAACCTCCTCCTCAGCCACAACCGGAACATCAACCGCAGCCCCCAAGGGCGGGAACCCGTCATCATACGACGACGCAACATCCGCAGGAGGCGGGGACGAACCGACAGCCAACTCCACAACAGCCGGGGAAGTCACACCCTTCCCCTTCCTCATACCCCGCCGACGCTTTCCACGAGCCGTCGGCACAACAATCGCCCCATCTGAGGACGAGTGCTCAGCCACATGTGGCTCAGGCTCCTCTAGACCCGAAGGAAAGAAAGCCACCTCATCCCCAACATCAGCCACAGAGGCAGCCACAATAGCCACCTCCTCCCCAACACCAGCCTCGGAAGCAGCCACACTAGCCACCCCATCCCCAACACCGTAAAAATCGTCACCCGAAGGTGACTCCCCAAGGATCGCCAAAGCCTTGGTAAGGTCCTCAATCTCAAGGCCCGCTCGATGGAGCCTTTTCGAGAGGACGGCGACGTGATGGCGCAGCCGAGAGTTCACAGCCTCTAGGGCGAGAACGCACTCGACTGAGCGAGAAAGGACTTGTCCCTGCTTTGCAACAGACACAGCTGAAAAGGAGGAGGATTTTGACTTAACCATATCGAAAGGAAGCCCAGTGAACAGGAAAAGATGAAAAGCCTCGAAAAAGTGATGAAATCGATGTTATAAGGATCGAAATCAAAGAATAAAGTCAAGGGAAATCCGCTTGAAATTAAAGACTTGTAACTATTCAGAGATAGAGACAAGGAGAAATGGACGTTGCTGATAGGCCCGTTAACCTTTTTATGACAGGTCACAAGAGGTTTGGGGTGGTATGCAATCGCAGTCTTTTCTAAAAACGCTTTGACACTGCGAGTATACCGGTATCCAAGTGGAGATACCCAGCATTTGGGCCACCCGCATGCGATAGGGGGAGCAGGGATTGCGACAACAACTCGTTAAGTCCTGTCCGGAGGAGTAATCTTCGTAGTGTATTTAGGTGATGAAGTTGAGTGTTGACAGATTGGGGCAAGTATACTCGCGTAGGCTTAGTATAGCTCTTTAGAATGGTACATCATGCAGGTGATCGGCATCTTGGATGACGCCGAAGAGTTTCGTTGCACTGTGAACTTTTGTGGGTCATACAGTGCCTCTAGAATTTGAGTTCATTTCGCAGTTGAAAGCCTCCTGAGGGTGTTGATTTTCTAAAAAGTGCGGACAGCTTCCCAACCTCTCCCCTCACCTTTAAGTTCACGCCTGGAGGAGGAGATTCAAGATAAGCTTGGATTTCATTAGACTATGTCCATGGTGGAAACCAATCACCACCAGGCTTTACTTAGTTAACAACTGGCTTTTATATCTCTATGCGTGGGTGCCAGAAATACTTGTATTCAGCGTTTTTTCTCTCTATACCTAAACAATTCGTTTACACTTCAGAGGGGAGGAAAGGGAAACAACAAGTGGTAGAAAAAGTATCGTAAACGAACGACAAAAAAAACAATAAAAGTAAATAGGATTGGGGTTTTAGGCCACGTTGGGTTATTTGAATACAGTAGATAGCCCTCTTTGCTGACGCTAAAATCTAGATTGTAAATACAAGCTCCTAGGGAAAACTGGAATGAGGGTGGGACGGGTATGTGATATAGATGTGCGCTGCCATTCAGTATCGTTTTCCTCCACGAAAAGAAAAAACAAATTTAAGCTATGTTTCTATAACAGGCTTGTTCTAGAAGGAAAGATAAAATGGCGGTTGCTAGAAGGCATATTTTAAGCTACCAGATTTTAAGCTATAAAAAAGGCCGGGCGTGGGTGAGGGGAGGAAGGTGGCGGTGGAGACAAACACATTCTGGAGCTACCTATTGCGATCCTTAAGAGAATGGCGCATTGGTTATCCATGTTTGGGGGGTAGAAAGGGGTGCCTCGTTGGGCTTAGACTATACGGACGGTGGTAGATGGGGCTGTAGTAGAGCTATCGCTCCCGCATGCGGCTCCCAGAAGCACACTAGAGTGGTGTTCAACCTAATTTGCACCGTCTAGCGGGTTGGCGTCATCCTGTCCGAGTAGTAATTTCACCACTCCCTCGTTTCCATAATGGGTAGCCCACCAGAGCGGTGTCCGGCCTTCGTTGTCTAGCTTGTTGGGGTTGACATCATCACATGCGAGTAGTAATTTCACCACTCCCTCGTGCCCCTTCGAAGCAGCCCACGATAGTGGCGTCTGGTCGGACCGATCTAGCCTATCGGGGATGACACCGTCCCGCCCAAGGAGTAATTTCACCACTCCCTCATGCCCACCAAAAGCCGCCCCCCAGAGTGGTGTTTCGTCGTGCTCATCTGGCCTGTCAGGGTCGACGTCGTCTCGTTCGAGTAGTGTTTTCACCACTCTCTGGTGCCCATTGCGGGAAGCCCACCAGAGTGGTGTTCGGCCTTCGTTGTCTGGTTTGTTGGGGTCGACATCGTCACGTGCGAGTAGTAGTTTCACCACCCCCTCGTACCCTTTCGAAGCAGCCCACAAGAGTGGTGTCTGGTCGGACTGGTCCAGCCAGTCGGGGATGATGTCGTCTCGCCCAAGGAGTAATTTCACCACTCCCTCATACCCACCGAAAGCCGCCTGCCAGAGTGGTGTTCGGCCTCCATTATCTGGCTTGTTGGGGACGTCGTCCCGTCCTAGCAGAATTTTCACCACTGCCTCATGCCCATTCCCGGCAGCCCACGAGAGAGGTGTAATACCCATGGAGTCTTTTTTTGTTGATGTCACACCTCTGCTAAACTAGCTACAATATTAGCAACCCCAAAGATAGTGCGGCATGTAGACCATTGAATAGGGAAAGCTTACCGAAATATAGTAAACATACGGTTTTAGTGCTTTCAAGAGGATTTAGTGAACATGTGGTTATTGTAGTCGTTAGCGCAAGCAATGCTGCGCAATCTGGGGGGTCCTTGTTTGCGTGGACTCCCGAACACGGAGAATATTCCAGGAGCGGTATGTTGGAGGTCGAGAGGAAGGGCGTGATGGCGATGTAGAAAGGGTACGCGTAAGAGATTGTGAGAGGGACAAAAGAGCTTTGTTGAGCTATGATAGCTGTGCTAAAAAGCTAGGGGTGAGCCCGGGGGTATTAGTGAGGGATAGGGTGGGTTGGCGGGGCATCGAAGACCTCCTCAGTTTATCTACCACAAGTCCTTGGCAACAGGGTGAGTCACAATTCATCAAGGTTCAAGTGCGGCTCCGCAAAGTCCTATGCCAAGGCTCGCTTGCTCCCCTGTTAAATTTATCTGATCTCGGGTCCCACTACGATCACCAGAGTCGTACTAGCATTCTGCACAGATTTCAAAAATATCTTGAGGATTCTTCAAGATGTCGGCTTCCAGGCCACCGTCCCGCATCTAGCATCTTTTCTGGGAGTGGTGCGTATGATTATTACTCTCCCCCAGCGACGCTTCCCGATTGATCTTGAATGTGCTGTCTTCCAATCACGAATATTGGAGTCCTAGGAGACTTTTGGAAGATTTGGTTTCTATAATATTTATGAATGTATGCTTTTCAAAAGAGGTAGCCTGCAGCGTCTTCACAGGATCAGAAGGCCGCGGCTCCCGCCTACTAATTACCTTTTCCAGTCTTCATAGGCTTGTGTTATTTCCTATGGTACCCCTTTCAGCCCTCCCATAGTCTACTTGAGCAGGGTGCCCAGCATACTTGTTGATGCCTGGTCCTTTTGGTCGGCGAAGTCAAAGTATAAACTCTCAGCAGTCGCAGCTCGTAGTAGCAGTTCAAAAAGCCTTCGCACATGCTGATGGATATAGTCTCCTATCAGAGCCTTGGATAATTCGGGATCTAGGGCTTACCACTAAACTAGTTGAGGTGGTGGGGTAAATCCCTGGCGACGCTATTGGTACTGTCGGGGATGATATTTGATCTGCGTAGACTAAGGTTGCTTTTGCTACATAGGTTTAATTTTCAGATATTCTGCATGGTTGTTCATGAGGATGCTTTACTTAGCTAGATGATGGCGCTATATACTCTATAGGAGGGATTTTGTGGCAGGTTGCGGATGTTTTGTTGCTAACTTGATTGGGATGTGTTGGGCTTACCCGGCTTAGAGGGTGGTTTTAGTGGTGGGAGGGGGGTTGTTTCTCGCTTTATTTTTATTTCCTGGGGAAACAGAGGAGTGACGGATTGGACATTGGGGCCGCAACGTGATCTTCTTCCTTCATTGGGTTTCCTTTTTATTCATCTTCAGCTAGGACTTAGAGACAACTTAGTGAACAGAGAGAGCAAGTGAATTTGATTGGGTGTTTTGTGAATCTCCAGTAGTGAACCTTTGTCAGCCGGAAAGCTGTGTTTCAGTACTCTGTACGCCGAAACTACTTAGGTAGTTCAGTGGGAGCGAATAGTGGAAAATAACCTCCCAACTCTGCCCCACTCTGACAATAGAGGTTGGGACAGTTGGCCACTATTATTTCCATGCAGGTGACAGTTACCCTACTGTTTCATAAGTAGTTGTACCCTGCCGTCACAGGTCATTACTCGTTGAAGTTTAGCCTTCGAATAGATACAGTACCGTGCTCGAGTAGAGTACTCGCGGTAGGGGTAAAGTGTTGGAATAAACAGGGGGCAAATATCTGTGCGAGGAACAAAAAAACGAGCGGTTATTTTCCTTCTTAGGTAGACTATCTTGGGATCTGAATGAAGGAAATTTTGCATTGGCCATCTTGACCCAGTTTGTTCCAATACTTTACCCCTACCGCGAGTACAGTGCAATGTAATACAATAGTAGCTTGCCGCAAGCCTATCAGAAGTTATTAGCTGGGCCGATATAAAAACACCTTTCCTCTCAAGGAAGATGTAAGAGTAAGTGGTGGTCACGCACGACAGGCTAAGGAGCCTCCAATTTAAGTTTTTGACTATACGATTATACCCCCGACAGTGCAGATAGAGCCTTGCGGACCTAACTTTGCTCCTGACTAGCGCTCTCCTACACACAACCATCTTCATATGCTACTAAGGCCGCACGTTCAAGGCTTTTGTCTAACCATCTTCAAATCTACAGGTCCGGGATCTAAAATCCACTTGTTACAGGGAAGCCCAACTTATCAGCACTTTCTGTAACATGAGCTCTTGTAGGGCTAAACTATAGGACAGGTATAATCAGAAACTTCATTCGCTCGTCGTCCCTCTAGACTAACTATGATAGACAAAAAATAGGGACATAATATAGAGTATAAGGAAATCGTCTTGCTCATTCCATCGTTCCCGACACTCATCATTTCTCTCTATGTATGGTCCCATTTGCCTTCATACTTCCATAGCAATGATAAAGGAAAGACGACCATAAACCATCTCCGTCGATCCTTTCATCTCCTTTCAACTTCAGAACAAATGAAATCACCAAAGACGCTCTGTAATCTTTCGTCGTACCTTTCCCTTACATCCCCTCTCACATTTTCGTCAACTATCCACTTCCGCCAACTCTAGCAAGTAGTAGTTTCACTATTCCCTCGTGCCCCTTCGAAGCAGCCCACGATAGTGGCGTCTGCTCGGCCCGATCTTTCCTGTCGAGGATGACGTCCCGTCCAAGGAGTAATTTCACTATTCTCTCATGTCCACCGTAAGCCGCCCGGCTGAGTGGTGCTTGGCCGTTTTCATCTGAGGCATCGGGGTCGACGTCGTCTTGTCCGAGTAATATTTTCACTACTCCCTCGTGCCCGTTGCAGGAAGCCCACCAAAGTGGTGTGCGGCCCTTCCTATCGAAAGTGTTGCGATCGACATCGTCACGTGTGAGTAGTAGTTTCACCATTCTCTCGTCCCCCTTCGAAGCCGCAAGCGAGAATGGCGTCTTGCCAGGCCAATCTAGCAGGTCGGGTCTGACGTCATCCCGCTCAAGGAGTAATTTCACCACTCCTTCATGTCCCCTGTAGGCTGCTAGCGAGAGTGGTGTGCTACCTCCACTGTTGGGGTCGACGTCGTCTCGTCCGAGTAGTAATTTCACCACTTCCTCGTGTCCCTTCAGAGCAGCCCATCCGAGAGCTGTATTACCCATGCCGTCTTTTTGCTTGATCTCACAACCTCCCGCCCCTGCCGAACCAACTACAGTCCCAAAGGTAATGTGCAGTGTAGACCGCTGAACTGGGAGATTTTATCGAAATCAATATGGAAAATATAGGGTTTCTGTGATTTTGGGGGGGTTTTAGTGGATATGTGGTTGTTGCAGTCGGTGGAGCAAGCAATGAAGTGCAATAGAAAAGGTTACTTTGTGCGTGGATTCCCCAATTTAAAGAACGGTATTCGGGAAGCAGTGTGTGTTAGAGGCTAGGAGGGCACGCTGGAGAACGTGAGGGGTGCGCATTTGAGATCGGGGGAGGGACTTGTCGAGAGGGTTCCCCGCTACCGGCAGAACGGCGGGTCGAGTACTAGTACCGTAGTCATTGAATTCAAAAAAAAAAAAACTTGAGTGTGAGTCTGAGAGTGTGAGTCAAAGCATGGTGTTTGATTACGTGAGCGGCTAGTGGAGCAAGTGGTGGACACGATCAGATCATGATCGAGCAGAGCATCCATGATCTGATCTATTTGCTCGATCATGGGCACTGCTCGATCGTACTCGACCATCATCGAGTACCGGTATACTCGAGCATCTATAATCATGATCGATCACTCTATTATTCTTGGTCATTGGATGATGCGATGAACTTTTATAGAGGGAGTCTACCCACATACTAGATACCAATTCTTTCGGCCAGAGATTACACTGTTATTTCTTCAACAAACTGCCATCCTGACTACTGACTTTATTATAATATCATCACTCCCATGGTTTCGGGTCTAGGGCAGCTAGTGAATACCGCCAATGACTCTGGATCAGCCACAAATTACCGTGATACACTAGGTGGATGATAGGGTAGTGATCTCCTGTTCTTGTTATAACACGAGTGTAAATACTCATAATCCATATTGAATGAATATTTCATCCCTGATAGACACAAAATCGATCATACCCGAGTAATGACCATGATCGATCACTCGATCAGGGTCCCCCCCGTTTCATCGATCATTCGATCATGCTCGTGGTCGTCATTAGGTGGAGCCCTGAGAATCCATATATCCTCCAAGTTCTGAGCTTCAACTAGAGCCATATGATCCTTATCTAGATATAGCCTTTTAATCATCTATTGTTCCTGTCTAATACTTCTGCTAAATGTCATTAGTTCCTGTTTATTCAACCCAAGGTTAGACTATTGCTCCGGGGCTCTGCTAGCCTGGGGGAGGCTATGAGCAGTATTCTACTCGAGCACCAGCATATCGAGTATGATGTGATGAGTGAGGGCTAAGCCCTAAGAGCAGTAACTCCCCGCACGAGCAACCCTGATCAGACAGCACTGACCATGGTTCTGCCAGATAGGAAGGCTGATAAATAGGTCATGGTTTATTAAAGAATTGCCGAAGCACTGAAGAGACCCTGTTGAGAGAGTACAAGTAATAGATAGAAATAATAGGCAGGAGTACTTGTATTTAGCCCCGGGCTCGAAAAGCAGGTATGCTGGGTTTTCGAGCCGAAAAACCTTGCTGTGTGTAACGCCTTTTTGCATGCAAAACTGACAGATCGACTAGAAACTTGGTACTCGAAAAAATAGCTTTTTCAACCCCAGGGTTATTGTTGCACTGAGCTATTGCGCTGAGCTATTGCACTGAGCTCCTGTAGCCTATGATAGATTGTAGCCTCTTGTGAGATCACATCGATATTCAGCGAGACCAGCAGGAATCTAGATAGGCATCTGTTAATAGATAGATTAGAGTGGCTTCCGGAGTGTTGCTGCTTCTATCATACGTAGATTTTAGAAATGATACGCAGATTTCAGAAATGTTTTGGGAAACCTTCAAGATGTCGGCTCTTAGACCGCCGCTCCGCATCTGGCATCGCCCCTTCACTCATTCTCATATGGAGATATCTGATCATCCTTTCTGGGAGTGATGCGTACGGTCGCTACTCTTCCCCAGTGACGCTTCCTGATTTGATCTTGAATGTGCTGTCTTTCAGTCACGAATATTGAAGTCCCGGGAGACTTTTGAAGATTTAATTTCTACGTATGAATGTATGCTTTTCAAAAGGTGTAGTCAACAGAATCTTCACAAGATCGGAAAACCGCGGCCTCCATCCACCATTACCTTTCTTCGGTCTTCATAGGCTTGGGTTATTTTGTTGAAAATATTCGATGCGGAGGCAATGATCAACGGTGAGGGTATACGCAGCGGAGTGGAATGGCTTAAGCGGAGACATAAAGTTTTTCTATTAAGCGGAGATGAAAACCATAGTTGATTGTTCGATGGATTCTGGGCCTGCGGTGGTGGAAGCTGTTTTTGTGTGGGGGGGGTAGTTAGTGTACATGTGTTTTTCCCTTACGGGTTTTTGATGGCATTCCCTCCCCAAGGTACGTGAATGGTGGACTTTCTTTTGTTTATTTTATATGTTTGGATGCGAGACCAGTCTGCTGGTGGTTGTGTGTTTGTTATTTTGTTTGTGGACCAGGACCTGGCCAGGAGACTCGGGTGAAACTACATCTTCTGTGGTTGGCTCCATACCAGAGGGGCTGTGGGGGATCCGGTGGTGATTTTGTTTACTCATGAACCTCTACCTTGTTACATAGTATTGGGCTGCCTTCGCCAGCTGGAGTCTAGGGATTTGTTTCCAAGGCGTTGATGGCAATGGTGCGGTCTAGTTATGGTTTGTGCGGGTGGGCCCATCCCATAGGGTCTAGGGCGCAAAGTTGCTGTGTGTTGGCTTACCACTTGGAAGCAATGCCGTTAGCGGTCGTATACCTGTATAGGTGGTATCGCTTTGGGATTTATCTCATAATTAAATCATATTGAACTACCAATCTGCTCTACTACTATCTCCCTCCTCACTTAGCGTGCCCACAGCACCCCTCGCACCTGTGCAGTATTATCCACATAGAATAGATTGTGCCTTTGGCGTTCACATTTTGAACAATTAATGAACCTACTAGAATACCTACATATCACTTGACTCAAAGTAGGTCCTCATAGCGTCAGCATTGGCTAGAAAGCTCTTCCCTCTATCTCGTATTAAGTTCTGTGAGGATAGTGGCCTTGCTCTTTATATCCATAATGACCGCCAAATTGTATAGTGCTCGTACACCACGACACAGTGCGGTGCCACGGTGGGCTGATACTTTACAATCTTTTTAGCCGCGGGGAATTTCATTAAAACCAACTCTGTTTCTACAGCTAGTTGACCTAGGTAGTGACTCAAAGGGCCCTTGAATATGGTGATGAATAGTCTCCTATCGCAGGCTTGGAGAATTCCGGATCCAAAGTTTACCACTAAACCAACCGAGGCACCAGAGTATTCACCAGAAACACTCCCTGCACCCTGTAGCCAAGGACTATTCCGGTTAGTTCAGGATGTGCAAAAACAAAAGAGAAGAAACCTCCCCACTCTACTCTTATAACAGAAGTTGCCACGGTTGACCGCTATTACCCCCAAGCAGGTGATTTAGTTCGCCACTATTTCCTCAGTCGTTTTACTGGGCCATCACAGATCCTCACTCGTTCAAATTTACCTCTTGAATGATAATTTTGGACAGCATACATATGATACCATGTGATACAGTATGCTAGCTAACCACAAGCCTACTAGGAGCTATTCCCCGGGAGGATATCGTTGGGAATCGTTCTTGCGCTCTTGTTATCTCCGTAGTCCTTAGTTATACTGTGACCGCGTGGGCCACTTACCCATGTGTATGCCTATTTCTAGGCCTCTTTTTCTTCTACTTTTGTTCCTCCTCCTCTTTTTTTCCTCTTTAATCTCTTTCTCTCCTTTTCTATAAGTAGTATAAAAATAGCTGTTCGCTTGGGTCTCTGCTCTCCTCTTCCTGATACTGCCCAATAGATATAAACAAAACACCCTTGATCTTAAGGAAGATGTGGGGTTATACATGACACGCTAAGGAGACCCCAAACCCAACTTTTTAACTATACGATTAGCCCTCAGCGGGAGTCTTTACTATGTATTTTCCTTTGTCTGGGGAATGTAGAGAATTTTCTTTTCTATTGTTATTGCGGGGGCAAGGGAATTAGGAACATGCGTGAAGTAAAATGGATGTGTGGTGATCGATGGAAGGATAAAGATGATATATATCTTCATATATACCCCCACCTTCGCCGTTAGTTTAGAGGAAGTTGGCAATCAAAGAGTCAAGTTGCGAGCAACCCACACCCCATTTGGCATTCGGCACCTGCAGCATAGGCCTTGTCCATAGTGGAAACCAATCGCCATTGTACCAGTATTTTACTTGACTAGTTTTTGTCTCACTTTGTACGGGCGTCAGCAACACTAGTAGTTGCACTGTGTATCATATTTTTCCTCTATGCCTCAACAACCGCCGCGCCTTCAGAGGAAAGGGGAAACAATAAATCGCAGAAAAATAAGTGAACAGCTAAAGAAAAACATGAAAGTAAATATGATTAGAATGTCGAGCGACACCGACGGAACCCAATACAGTAGAAAGAGCCGTCCACCAAAGCCAAACCCTGGACTGAACCGGAATCTCACAAATCCTGAATTGACTCCATAAGGAAAAAATGCGGATAGAAGGTTGGGCAGGTATCTGATAGATATGTGCATTCACATGGTGTATAGTTTCATTCGACGAAAAAAAACCTAAGGTGTGTTTCTGTGGTAGGTTTACTCCGGAAGGAAGGTAAGATGGCAATTAACAAAGGGCGGTATTTTAAGCTGCAGGAGAAGGTTGGGCGTGGGTGGGAGGAGGAAAGTAGCGGAGACAGAAACATTTAGGGAGCTGCTGCGGTCCTTGCAGAAATGGCGCATTGGCCATCTATGTCTAGGGGGGGTCTCATCGGGCTTGGGCTAAACAGGCGGTGGTAGATAGTTGCGGCTGTAGTAGAGCTATCACTCCCGGATGCAGCTCTCAGAAACCCACCAGAGCCGTGTTCAAGATAATTTGCGCCGCTTAACGGGGTTGGCGTCGTCCTGTTTGAGTAGCAATTTCACCACGTCCTTATGACGATTGCGGCGAGCCACAAAAAGTGGTGTTCGGCCGCGATCATCTGACATATCGGGGTTGACGTTGTCCTGTCCGAGTAGTAATTTTACCACTCCCTCGCGCCCATTGCGGGCAGCCAACAAAAGTGGTGTTCGGCCGCGATGATCTGGCATGTCGGGGCTGACGTTATCCTGTCCGAGCAGCAATTTCACCACTCCCTCGTGCCCATTGCGGGCAGCCCACAAGAGCGGTGTTTTGCCACCATCATCTAGCCTATCGGGGTCGACATCGTCCCGCTCGAGTAGTAATTTTACCACACCCTCGTGCCCATTGTAAGCAGCCTGCGCGAGTGGTGCTTGGCCGCCTAAATCTGGCATGTCGGGGATGATGTCATTCCGCCCGAGGAGTACTTTCACCACTCCCTCGTGCCCATCCGAAGCAGCCAACCAGAGTGGTGTTATGTCGTACTGTCCTGGCTTGTTGGGATTGACATCATCCCGTCCGAGTAATATTTCCACCACTCCCTCATGCCCATAACTAGCAGCCCACGAGAGGGGTGTTTCGTCATCAGGTTTGTCGGGGTTGACGTCGTCCCGCTCGAGTAGTAATTTTACTATTCTCTCGTTCCCATTGTACGCAGCCTGTGAGAGCGGTGTCATGCCGTTCGGATCTGGCCTGTCCGGGTTGATATCGGCCCGTCCGAGTAATATTCCCACCACTCCCTCGTGCCCTTTGTCAGCAGCCAGCCAGAGTGGTGTTTGGCCGTCCCTATCTGGCTTGTCGGGGTTGACGTCATCCCGTCCAAGCAGTGCCCGCACAACTCCCTCATGCCCATTCCAAGCAGCCAGCAACAGTGGCGTTTGGCCGCGCCCGCCCGGCCTGTCGGGCTCGATGTCGTCCCGGTCGAGCAGCATTCTCACTACTCTCTCGTGCCCATTCCCCGCAGCCCATGCGAGAGGTGTATTGCCCATGCTATCTTTTTGGTTGATATCACAGCCCTCCACCTCTACCACACCAGCTATAATCTCAGCAATCTCGAAGACTATGTGCAGTGTAGACCGTCGAACGAGGAAAGCTTGTCGCAATGAATAGGGTAAACATACAGTTTCTGTGCTTTCCGGGGAATTTCACTGGATATGCAGTTGCTGGAGACGTCAAATAGCCTCAGTGCAAGCGCAATCTGAAAGGTCCCGTTTTACGTAGATCCGCCAATACAGAGAAGAATATTCCAGGAACCGTGTTTGTTGGAGGTAGAGAGGGGGGAAGTGGGAGATCGAGAAAGGATCTGCGTTGGAGATTGGGAGCAGGAGTGGTCGAGAGAGCATTCCCGCTGCGAATTCTGACAATCTGCGCGGGTTTCTGCAAATGCCGAGCGAGCTGTGCCAAGAAGCTCGGTATGAGCCTGGAGGTAAGTGAGTGGTGAAGGACAAGGTGGATCAAGGAGACAATGGAGCCTCCTCGTCCATAATAAGTCCTCGGCAACAGGCCAGCAATGTCCCTATTAGGAAGGTACATATCACAATCGGATTGTCGCCACGTCCCGTCCACAGTCTGAACCGTATGGTGAGGAAACTGGGCGGGCGACGAACGGGGGCGCGGGCACAAGTGTATTTCGTGGGCAAAAAGGTACGGCGCAAATCACTTAAAAAGCTGAACCAGAATTGAAACAGGATGAATGGCAAGTGTACAAAATTGTTGTTGCTTACTGTATACCGGTATTTAACGCTATGACAATGCTACCAGTCAACCAAGCACCGTGCATTCTTACCCAGTATCCTATTACAGATACCTGGAGACTTGTTCCGCACTCTCCCAACATCTTCAAATGTACATAAACCAGGCTCCCTAAGCTCTCGCTTCTAGAAAAAAGCTAAAACCACTAGTGCCTATGGCTGGATCTTACCGCAGATACAGTGTAGCGGCTTAATATTTATAACATTCGGACTTTGTGGGACTAGTCTAATTCCAGGCTCGGGTGATTTTGAGGTGAAGGTTTCAAGCGATTTACACTGTATCATACTATTGCAAGGGACAGGCATAAAAAAAGTGGTACTTGTAACTCACCAAGGTTAGGGCTACAAAAATTACCAGCAATTGATCCCTGCTCTTCACCATCCTAGTTTTGTCCTAGAGACTGCAAGCAGTAACTTTAGCTAGTGATAGCCGACGCTAAAAATTCTGTTATTAAGCTGAAAGATAGACTACCGGTACCAATTTTCTGAGGAGGCAAACAAGCGCCTAGAGCACTCGCGATGGCAGCCATGCCGGGACCGGTGTGTGCTGAGACCCTAACAAGCCTCACTATCTGAAAGTTTTTGATCCATTTACAAGCATATTCAAAGAATGTTTAATCATAAATAAGAATAAGAATTGTCTCTCCCAACTTTTCGTAATATTTATTTTACGAAATGCCACTTTTTCCAATCCGGTTATTGTCACACTAGGCAGGCTCATCACAGCGATAGCGATCCCGAATGCGTGATTGCGAAAAATCCAATCCCCCTATTGAAGGAATACGGTACCGGTACTACCGGTATTACTTTTGTGGCTATTGATTGAGATCCGGGGGGAGTACATCTTTTGGATGCCATGCGCCTGGAGGTAAACCCTTCTGGATAGACTAACTTACCATCGAAAAAGTGAAAACCATTTTGAAAAAAACAATTCACCTCGCAACAAACAATTATTGGGTGGGTTCAAGGAAAAAAAAGAATTTTTTAACTCTGCTTCACTTTGTACACAGGAATTGCCACGATTGACCCCTATTATCTCCAAGCACTTGACTTAATTATCACCACTATTTCCTCTTTGATACAGCCGTCACAGATAGTCACTCGGCTACTTTTAGTTTTAGAATGGTGATTTTCCATAGCAGACAATGAGGCGCAATATGATACGGTATGGTTACTTACCGTAAACCTACCAAGAGCTGTTAGTCACACCAATATAAAAACCCATCTTTGATCTCAATGAAGATGTGAGCGAGGAACGACATATGACCCACAATAATGGAAAAGAAAATCCAAGTTGTCATAATTTTTTAAGGACACAACTAGCCCCCGGCATCGTGTAAAGAACCTTGTGGATCTATCTTGGCTCCTCGGTGGCCGCCCCCCCCCCCCCCTACACAGAGCCGTGCTAGGGTGTGGTGTTTAGGTCTTTCCCCCAACTATCATCTGATATCGACAGGTCTGTGATCCAAAATCCGGCTGTTTTCATACGAAGGGACTTGATTTATCGGCGCCTTCTGCAAACTTCTGTAGTAAAAGACACTATATCCTGCATCAAGCTTTATAGTTCCGGATACCGTTTTCCGGTGTCGCACCTTACCGGCCGTAATTTACGGTACGCATCGGTTAGGTACAATACAGTAAGGTACGATTTTATTCGAACACTAGGTCCTAGGGCAAGGCAAGGCTTTCCTACCTAGCTTAGGAGATCATTTGAGTTCTTGACGCCCGACCTGATCATAGACAGGATATCATGAGAAGTAAAAAGAAAAGAATTTGCATTACGGAAAAGGAGACTCGAGAGGATGGGGTATCCCAACTCATCCGAGAGTATGTTGAGCAGCATAGCCGCCCCTTTAAACCCTCTTATTAAATAGGGGTAGAATACCGGATGTGCGAGTACTTGAAAATCTTGTGATGCGCCTTGTTTCTATATACAGGCAGGGGTATTGAACATTTGAGCCATGCATTTGACTCAAGGATGCAGAGAGTACGACACCAGTTGTTGAGCCTTGTTTATAAGAGAAACGTTTGCAGCGTATTTAGGAGATCAAGTTGAGTGTGGACGGACCGGAGAAAGCGCACCACTCGGCTGAGTACTGCTCTCCGAGATCGCACGCCCTGCACGCTATCGGCATCTAAGGCGCTACGGATAGTTTGGCCGTAGAGAGGGATTCAGGAGTTTATACGGTGTTTGTGGGGTTGGAGTTAATTTCACAGTTTAGAGACTGCTCACTAAATTAACTTTCCTAGATGGACAAGACAAAGAGGTATTGAGAGCCTTCCAGTCTCTAGAGGATGGTCCAGATAGGAATATCTTCGTTAAGTATAGGCGGAAGGAAAGAGAAAACAATAGATTGTAGAAAAAGACAATAAAATAAATATGATGTAAATTTCAAGCCACACCGACTTATTTTAAAACAGCAGATAGCCCTCTACCAACACTGAATTTTAAATAGACGCTCACAAATGCTACTTGACTCCATAAGAAAAACCCGGATAAAGGATAGAGGGTTGGGTGGGTATGTGGTAAATATATACATTCCAATCGCGCATTATTTCCTTCCACCAAAAGAGAAATCAAATTTAAGCTGTGTTTCTGTGGTAGGCTTACTCCGGAGGGAAAGATAAGTGGGTAGTTGCCAGAATGAAGCGTTTTAAGCTGAAGGAGAAGGTCGGGAATGGCCGGCAGGAAGAAGGTTGTAGCGGCGACAAACACTGGTATGGAGCTGTTGCGGTCCCAAGAAAAATGGCGCATGAGTTGTTAGTGTGGTATTCGAAGGCGGTGGGGGGCCTCCTCAGGCTTAGGCTGTTCTCTGAGCGGCATATGTTGGAGGCCGTATAGCACTGCAGTAGAGCTATCACTCACTAGTGCTCATTTTTAGCAGCTTACTACGTGGTGTTTCGCCGTCCGGACCAGGTTTGTTGGGGTTAACGTCGCCTCGTCCAAGTAGGATCTTCATCACTCCCTCGTACCTATTGTATGCAGCACACCAGAGTGGTGTTTGGCCGTATTCATCTTCCTTGTCGGGGTCGACCTCATCTCGTCCGAGTAGTATTTTCACCACTCCCTCGTGCCCTCTGCAAGCAGCCAGCAACAGCGGGGTTCGGCCGTTCCCACCTGGCCCGTCAGGATCGATATCTCCCCGATCGAGTAGTACTTTCACCACTCCCTCGTGCCCCTCTCTAGCAGCCGCCAAGAGTGGTGTTTCGCCATACACATCTGGCTTGTTGGGGTTGACGTCTTCCCGTCCAAGTAGCATTTCCACCACTCCGTGGTGCCCTTTGCGGGTAGCCCACCAGAGTGGGGTTCGGCCGTCCTCACCTGGCTTGTCGGGGTTGATATCGTCCCGGTCGAGTAGCACTTTCACTACTCCCTCGTGCCCATTCCCGGCGGCCCATGCGAGAGGTGTATCACCCATGCGGTGTTTCTGGCTAATATCACAACTTTCCACCTTTACTAAATTAGCTACGGTCCCAGTAATCCCAAAGATAACGCGTTGTGTAAACCATTGAAAAGGGAATGAATATGGAAATCGATACGGTAAACATACGGTTTCTGTGATTTCCTGAGAATTTCGGTAGGTGTGGGGTTTTTGTAGGCGCCAAATAACTCGCATGGGTTCCCCAAGAGAGAGGAGAATAGTGCAGAAAGGGTCTGTATTGGAGATCGGGAGAGTGGGTTGGGGGTTGAGAAAGGCGTGGGTTGGAGACCGAGAGAGGGATTGGTCGAGAGAGCTTCCTGCAATCGTCGGGCGGGCTGTACTGTACGATAATACCAAAAAGCGCGGAATTGGCCCGGAGGTATGAATGACGCGTATCCCATCGTGGTAAGACATTCCGGTCGGGTTTAAAATCTGAAACACTAACTTATTTGAGTAATTGGGGGTACATGTAAATCTACGCGGAACCTCTTGTTTCCATCACGGCTATTAAGTAGTCCGGGTTTTGCGGGATTCTGAGCGCTACACCTCTTTCTAACCACATGGTTTTTCCTATCACGATTACTTAAATAGGCTAGTTTTCTAGATTTTAAAACGAACCGGAATGTCTTACCACGTTATGGGATAGTGGTTTAACCGCAAGGTGGAAACTTCACCAGCCACTCAAGTACACTAAGTCCTTGGCGGTAGGTAGGCTGGCGCGGCCCCTATCGCAGGAATGCCGCACTGTGGCTATCGGGGCTCGGTGGCCCCTATCTCGACCTTTGGGGTGTGGCGCAGTTCAGCAGGCTTGAAGAGTCGCTCTGAGTGAGGACTCTAACCATGCCAAGGTTCTCACCTCTTTGAACGACGCTAAGCGCCCTTCGAAGAGTGGCACTCCCAAGGAACGCCAAACGGCTCAATGATAGAATCGGCTCAACGATAGATTTATTACGTCCGATGAGAGAAATGTATTCAACCAGCCACCAATTTTATTAATTAAAATTTATCAAATTTGTGATTCTCATTCCAATCATTTTTCACTATAATCTAATATTTTTAATATTTTTTTCTACCACTTTTGGTCCTGTTTTTTCACTTTTCTGTGTCTTTCATGACATCGACAGGCTGTAAAGCCCTTCCCGCAACCACACCCGAGGTTCTGTGAATATACGGAGGGTGCTTTTTGACATTCACTACGACCGCCAAGTATTGCATAGTACTCGTACAGTACGGTGCGGTGTAGTGTCCCGGTAGGATACAACCACTGCCATAATATACCCCATCTTTCTAACCATCCAGAATCCCGTCAAAACCAAATTCCACTTCTCCGGCTAACCAACCTACCCGTAGGTAGTAATTTAGAGAGTCTCCGACTATGCCGCTGGGTAGCCCCCCACCAGAGCCTAAGGTAATACAGGATCTAATATTTACTACCTAATTAATTAATCGAGACATATTAGTAAATTCCCACCACACTCCTAGCATGCTAAATCTAGAACACTAATAAAACTATCAGTTATTACGTGTGCTCAAAAAAAAAATAAAAGATCTCAACTTTACTTTAGTCGGTGCATAAGAACTGCTAAAATTGCCCGCCATTATCTCCAAGCACGCAACTTAATTATCACCACTATTTTCTCTTCTTTTATACCGCCGTCACGGATAGTCACTCGTCTATTTTTAGTGTTCGAATGGTAATTTCATATAGCATACAATTCGACACAATAAAATGCAGTATGGTAACCTACTGTAAACATACCAAGAACTGTTAGCCAGGCCAATATAAAGAGCCACACTTGGCCTTGATGAAGATGCAAGAGGAGGGTGGCACATGACCCGCAGTAGTCCAAAAGAAAACCCAATTTAATTGTTTAAAGACAGGATTAGCCCCCGGTATCGAGTAAAGAACCTTGTGTGCCTGTCTTGGCTCCTCGGTAGCTCCGCCTTGCACACAATCCTCCCCAGATGCTGCTAGGGTTTCATGTTTGGGTCTTTTGCTCAACCATCTTCCGATCTCTACAGGCTAGCGTTCCAAAATCTGGCTGTTGCCAGGAAAATTGATTTATCAACACTTTTTGCAAGCACCGTGGTAAAAGACAGTAGTATCCGGCATCAAGTTTTATAGTTCGGGGTACCATGTTCCGGTGTTGTACAGTACAGTACCTTACGATTGTAATTTACTGCACTCCATCGGCTAGGTAAAAGTACTGTATGGTATTATTCGAATACTAAAATCCTAAGGCAATGAAAGGTTCTCCTGCCTGGCTGGAGAGATCATAATACAGGTTCGTGATGCCCGACCAGAGGATGGACAAAATATCGTGAGAAGAAAAGATAAAAAAAACATTGTAGAACATACGCAAAGGGTGATTTGGGGAGGATGGGATATTTTGGAGTTTATACGGCGCTTATGGAATTAGAGTTAATTTTATAGTTAAAAGACAGTTGATTGTATTAATTTTCCTTGATGGACAAGACTAAAAAGTGTTGAGAGCGTTCTAGCCTCGTCTTTAAGTGCACCTGAGAGCATGTTCTAGATGAGAAATCTTCGTTAAACCATGTCCATAGTCGAAGTCAATCACCATCATACTTTACTTACAAAGGAGCTTTTGTATCGCTTTTCATGGGTGTTGGAAAATATTGTACGGCATGTTCTTTCCCCTGTATCTGAACAACCGTCGCGTTGACACTTTAGACAAAAGGAAAAGGAAAACAATAAGTTGTGGAAAAAATAAATGAATCAAAAACAAGCAGTGGCATAAATATGATGGGAATTTCAAGCCACACCAGCTTATTTTAAAACAACAAAATAGCCCTCCACTAACGTTAAACTCTAGATTTTAAACAGAAGCTCACAAATGCTGAACTGACTCCATAAGAAAACTCGGGTAGAGGGTTGGGTGGGTATGTGATAGATATGTGCATTCCAACTGCGTATAGTTTCCTTCTACCAAAAGAGAAATTAAATTTAAGCTATGTTTCTATGGCGGGCTTCCTCCGGAAGGAAAGGTAAGACGGAAGTTTCTGGGAGGCAATGGTGGAGACAAACACGGGTATGGAGTTGTTGCGGTCCCCGCGAAAGTGGCGCATGGGTTATTAGTCCGGCATAAACAGAAGCTCACAAATCCTGGCTTGACTCTACGAGAGGGATCCGGGTGTTGGACGGGTATGTGATATTGCATTCCTTTAATTGTGTATGATTTCCTTCTATCAAGAAAAAGAGTTAAGCTCTGCTCCTGTAGCGGGCTTGCTCTGGGGGGAGGGGTGAGACGGCAATTACCACAAGGCAGTGTTTTAAGCTACGGGAGAGGGTTAGAGGAGGAAGGCAATGGCGGCCATAAAAGCGCTTATGGAGCTGGTACGGTCCTCGCGGAAATAGCATAGGTCGTCAGCACGGTTTCGAAGATGGTAAAGAGGGCGATGCCACTTCGGGCTCGGGCTGAGGTGCCGGTGGCAGATGTTGGAGGCTGTAGTAGCCACCACTCGTGTGTAGCCATTTTCAGCAGCACACCAGAGCGGTGTTTAGCCGTCGTCAACTGGATGATCGGGGTTGACGTCCTCTCGTTCGAGTAGCATTTTCACAACCCCTCGCACCCGCTATGAGTAGCCCAAAATAGTGGTGTTTGGCCGTTCTCGTCTGGTTTATTGGAGTTGACATCCTTCCGTCCGAGTAGTATTTTCACAACCCCCTCGTACCCATTGCGAACAGCTCAAAAGAGTGGTGTTTGGCCGTCTCCGCCCGTCTTGTCGGGGTCGATGCCGTTCCGCCGAGTAGCGTTTTCATCACTCCCTCATGCCCGTTCCATGCTGCCCACGCGAGAGGTGTAATATCCATGCAGTCTTTTTGATTCCTGTCACAACCTTCCACCTCTACCAAACACGCCACAATCTCATCGATCCCAAAAGACGGATGCGCAGTGTACACTTTATCGGAATCAATACACTAAACATACGGTTTCTGCGCTTATGCGGTTATTGTAGTCGTCTAACAACTTCAGCGTGGGCAATTTCGCGTGATCTGAAAGGTTCCTTTTGCGTGGATTCCTTAGTAGAGAAGAATATCCTAGAATGGGCGCGTGTTGGAGGTCGGGAGGGAG